>PVKV010037027.1:0-15189 GCA_004027835.1 Alouatta palliata
TGTGTGTGTGTGTGTGTGTGTGTGTGTGTGTGTGTGTGTAACCTTTAGGGTTTTCTACACATGAAATCATATCATCTTGATTCAAATTAATTTTACTTCTTCCTTTCCAATTTGGATGCCTTTTATTTCTTTTTCTTATCTAATTGCTTTGGCTAAGACTTCCAGGATAATGTTGTGAGAAGTGGTGAGAGTGGGCCCCCACCTGGAGTATCCTTCTCACTGTGTCCCCCCAACAAGCTCCTATTTGCCCTTTTTGGCTGGGTTCAATGTCACTTCTGTGAGGCTTCCCTGACTTCCCCAGGCAGATACGGGCAAGCCTTGCCCAGAAGCTCCTCCTGTACTTCACAGGTCCTGGCAACCAGCACCTCCCACTGCACCTGTCTCACCTGTTCCTGTGAATTCCCTGACAACTCCTCAAGGATCAAGTCAAGGATTATAACATGCTAAATAAATTTGTTGAGTGTTTTTTTAACATAAAGAAGTGTTAAATTTTTGTTAATTGCTTTTTATGCACTAATTGAGATGATTATGTGGTTTTTGTCTCTTAATGTGGTGCATTACTTTGATTAATTTTTGTCTGTTGGAACATCTTTGCATTCCAGGAATAATCTCCATTTAGTCATGGTGTATAATCCTTTTAATGTGCCATTGAATTTGTCATGCAAGTATTTTGTTGAGGATTTTTGCATCAGCATACATCAGAAATATTGGTTTGTAGTTTTCTCATAGTGCATATTTCTGGCTTTAGTATCACAGTAATACTGGCCTCGTAGAATGAGTTAGGAAATATTCCCTCCTCTGTAATATTCTGGAAGAAATTGAGGAGGATTGGTGTTAATTTTTCTTTAAATATTTAGTAGAATTTTCCTGTGAAGCCTGGTCTGGTCCTGGTCCTAGACTTCTCTTTGTTGAAACGTTATTGATTACTGATTCAATTTCCTTAGTATAGGTTATAGATCTGTTAGGTTTTTTATTCTTCATGATGCAGTCTTCATAGGTTGCATGTTTCTAGGGATTATCCATTTCTTTTAGATTATCCCATTTATTGACATATAACTGTCATAGTATTCTCTTGTAATCCTTTTAATTTCTGTTGCATTAGTTGCAATGTCCTCTCATTTCTAATGTTATTTAATTTTTTTCTATTTTTTCTTAGTTAATCCAGCTAAGGATTTGCAAATTTTGTTAATCTTTTCCGAAAATGAACTGTTAGTTGCATTGATTTTTTTTCTATTGTTTTTCTACTCTCTATTTCATTTATTTCTGTTCTAATCTTTATTGTTTGCTTCGTTCCACTACCTTTGGGTTTTGTTCTTATTTTCCTCCTTGAGATGTAAAGTTGGGTTGCTGATTTGAGATCTCTCTTCTTTTAATGTAAACATTTACAGCTATAAACTTCTCTATTTGTTCTATTTTTGTTGCTTTTCATACGTTTTGGTATGCTGTGTTTTCATTTTCATTTGTCTTGAGATATTATCTAATTTTTCTTGTTAGTCATTCTTTGACCAATTGATTGTTTAAAAGTGTGTTGTTTAATTTCCATGTATTTGTGGCTATTCCAGTTTTTCTTTTAGTATTGATTTGTGGTTTTATTCCATTGTGGCTGGAAAAGATATTTTGTATGATTTCAGTTTTCTTAAATCTATTAAGACTTGTTTTGTGTTCTAATATATGGTGTATCCTGAAGAATGTTCCATGCTTATTGTGTTGTTGTTGGGTTAAGTATTCTGTCTGTGTCAGTCAGTCCAATTAGTTTATAATGTTGTTCAAGTCCTCTGGTTCCCTACTAGTCTTCTGTCTAGTTATTCTATCCACTACTGAAAGTGGGAGTATTGAAGTCTTCTCATGTTACTGTGTTGCTCTTTGTTTCTCTCTTCAATTCTGTCAATGTTTGCTTCACATATTTAGAAACCCACCTACTCCAGTCACACTGGCCTAATTGATCTTCTTTAAACACACCTTGATGGGTCTCCCCCAGGGCCCTCACAGGTACTGATTTCTCCTTCTGGAGTGCCCCATCCTTGGTACTCTGCCTGGCTCTGTCACATCCTCATAGCAGTCTCCCCTGATTCTCTCTCCCCCTTCCAAATAAAGGAGAGGCCTCTTGTTCTAACTGTTCACTGCATTCATTGGTTTCCTTTCATTTTGTTCATCAAATTCCAAAATCATGTATTTACTAGTGGTTATTTAACAATTATGTCTCTCACGAGCCTGTTTGTTATATGAGTTCAGGCCTATGTTGTCCTCAGCTGTGGCCCCATGCCTAGCGCAGAGCTGAGTAAAGACACCCAAACACTTGCTGGATGAGTGAATGAATGAATGAATGAATGGCTTTACTTTTTTTCTTTTTTTTACAATTATATGATATACATCTTATCTTGTTTTATCACTGAAGCAACTGAGACTCAGAGATGTGAAGCCACTTGCCCAGGGTCATGTAGCAGATTGAAAGTGGAGCTGGGACTTGAAATCAAGACATGGAAAAAAGTCCTGCAAGCATCATTCTTGGGGAAACAGGGAGTGGGAACCCCAGGCATTGTCCTCTCTAGATTCCTCCTTGGAGTTCCAGCTCAGGCAGGGACTCCATACACTTTTGTCAAATGTCAATCTGTGGTCTCCAGTCCCCACAGGGTCATCTGATCTCTTGTTTCACCCTTAATCCACACCACGTTCTCTAGCCATCCTGACCATGTTCTCTACCTTGAACAGGCCAAAGGCTCCCAAGACCCTGAGCCTTTGCACATGCAGTTGCTCCCACTTGGAGTATCCTTCTCACTGTGTCCTCCCCAACAAGCTCCTACTTGCCCTTCCTGGCTGGGTTCAATGTCACTTTTGTGAGGCTTCCCTGACTTCCCCAGGCAGATTTGGGTAAGCCTTGCCCAGAGCTCCTCCCGCATTTCATAGGTCCTGGCAGCCAGCACCTCCCACTGCACCTGTCTCACCTGTTCCTGTGAATTCCCTGACCACTCCTCGAAGATCAAGTTAAGGATTATAACATGCTAAATAAATGTTCCTGGGCGTCTGGCTGAATGTGTGCATGTACGAGTGAGTGACTGAAGGTATTAGGCCATGGAGAGATGCAGGGGCCTCTGCAGCCACCTCCTATCCTCCTGAAGTGTGAATGCCGAAGGTCACCAACACTGAGACGACTCACAAATGGAGACTTCAGGGACTAGAAATAGTGCTAAAAAGTCATTGAGTCCATCCCTCTGCTTCTAGGCTGGGAGACTGTTCTGATTTTATAGATGAATCAGAGAGGTTGGCCCCTATGTCCAAAGTCACACAATCAGTACCTTGCCAAGAACCCTGACTTCCAGCAGCAACAACCAATCATCATTAGCCACAATAATTGGAGGAGATTGGAAGCCACGGGCATTGCATGCTCAGCATGTGCCTGGCCCTGTGCTATGGGTGTCGTATTACTCTTATCTTCATTTAATTAATTTATTTAGCTTTCCATGGCACTTTATTTTCCCAGAACAACAATGTGTGTTTAAAAATATTTCAAGAACTAAAATGAGAGTCCCCATCATCTCACACCCTTAAGCCCATTTTATAGATGAGAAAACTGAGGTACTGTCTAACAACACACCCTTATTCTCTATGAATGTACAGTTGAACTCTTGTTTACCTGATGTGATGCCTGAAACTTAGCGACTCAGAGAAAACCAAGGCTGGGAAGGTCAGGCAGCTGGAAACAATTGGATCTCTTGAATGGACTGTTTTTCTCTGGGTCACTGTCAGCAAATCAGTATTTTACTTGTGCCACCCGGTATGGTGCCTGCATCCTTGTTCAGGGGCGGCAAAGGAAGTGATGGTGAAATCTAGAAGTGTGTTGAATAACCTGGACAGAGACCATGTGCAGGCAGGTCTCAGGGAGTCCATAAATCTGGGCTGATGAATTACCTGGGCAGGTGCCTCTGACACCAGTATCCCAGCTTAGGACAGGAGCGGTGTAATTACCTGTCTGGCAGTGGTTGTCTGGAGTGAGCTGGTCCATTTTTCTCTTTTATTAAAATTGTTGAATTTCAGGGAAATGTTTTCTGCAGGCCCCTTTCTAAATGTTGGATTTATTTGATGACCACGAGTGACAAGGGCCAGGGTGTGTCCTGTGGTGAGGAAGACTCAGCCCCTGGGCCTGCCGCCCAGAGGTTTCTATCAGAGGATGTGATTGGTGGGGTCCCCATAGCCACCACCTTCCTCCCTGTCAGTGGCCCCATAAACATCCCTTTCTGCCCCTGCCCCTGCTCTGTGGATTGGGCCTGCCCTAACCTGAGGCAGCTGGGAACAGCTGAAGTGAGGAAGTCTTTGGGGTGTGTCTGGGAAGGTGTCTCCAAAGAAAACCCCAGTTTCCTGAGGGGTGACTGTTTCCCATATGCCCAGTGAGGACTCCTGGCACTCCCTCATCACAGGCCCAGTACCAGGCGCGTCACCCCTCCCCTTACTCACTCCTTAGGAGAGCTCATTTTGCACACCAGAAAGTGAGGCACAGAGCGGTGGTCACAGACAGGAAGTAGCCTCCCTGGAGTTCCAGCTCAGATGGGGAGACACCCTCAGGGACTCACAGTCTGTTGGAGAGGCAGATGCCTAAATGGACAGGATGCAGGACAGTAAGCCCTATGGAAAGCTGAGTATAGGATTTTAAGCAGCATTTAAAATAGCACTGAAGTGAGGGGTTTACAGGTCATAGACATGTGGGCTTGAGACCCAGCTCTGCCAATGACTGGCTGTGGGACTCTGGGCTAGTGGCTTACTTTGCTGAGGCTCAGCTTTCTTATGTTTACAATGAGGATCATGTCAGTACCCATGCCATGGGGATATTGGGAGAAACAAATTCGATAATGCATTCATGTGCCTGGAACATAGTAGGTGCTTATTAAAGAGTTACTTCTATTCATCTATCTCATACACAGATATTTAGTGATCATCTATTATATGCTAGACTGGAAACTGATAATTCATTGATGAATAAAACCAGACATAGTATTTGTTCTCAAAGATCACAGTCTATCAGAGAAGGGAGGCATTGATTAAATAACTGCAGAACTGAATAAGAATCACAAACTGAGATCAGCTTTGAAGGGGAGATGGGGCCCTAGGAATGCCTGGAACACAGTGTCCTAGCCTAGCTCATGTGGAGGGTGGCATTATCAGGGAGGGCTCCGCCAAGGAGGTGGTAGTTAAGCCAGAATCTTAAAGACAAGTAATATTTAACTAGGTGGAGGAGATGGAGAAAGAAAATTCTAGACCTGTAGTGCCCCTGTGGCAGAGGAGGCCCTGACACCTTCTTGGCTGAGAAGTGGCCACTATGGCTGGAAAGCAGAGGGCAAGGGTGAGTGAGGGGGAAGTGGGGTGGGGGTGCAGGTGCCCCAGGGTGTCTGGGCTCAGAGGCACTTGGGCTTCAGACAGCTCTGCCACCAGCTGGGTGTGGGTGTCTGGGACAGTCACTTACCTCATTGAGCCTTGGTTTCTTATTCTTATGATGGGAGAAAAGATACTTCTATGAGAATCCTTGTGCTTGAGATGCTCTTGGCTGGAAAGTGAGTTTGTTGCTCTCAGCTGCTCCTCTTTTTCCATGGTGTAGACTGACGTAACACAGGCACCTATAGCAATGAGGTGACCAGGAAGATTCCTGCCTTCCAAACACCTGCCAGCACCTCCATAGCACTCTCTGCAAAAATAAGTAAGCAGGGGGGAATCAGTTTGTGTGGGACCAACTCCCAAATGGCAGAAAAGAATTGGGAGACTTCTTCAGGTTATCTCCAAAAGGTTCAGAAAGACAGAATCAGATTTCTAAAGAGGAAATCCAATAGTAATTAAACAAAAGGAAAGCAGGCTTTCATTTTCAGGAATACAAAGAAAATATTTACACTGTGCAAAAGAAAAGACAAACAAAATATTAAGAAACTTGAAAGTGTCTCCTCAAGCTGATGAAAGAATCCAAGTCAAAGAGTTTTCAATCTTCTGTTAAACTCCTTATTATAAGTCATACCCCAAATTTCAAACATCAGTGAATGTATTATTTTTTACCCATTCTAGTCCTCCAAAGAGGATCGGTTGCTATTCAGACTACAAATGCCCCATTATTAACCATGAACCATGTCATTATTCTCTAATTTTCACTGTCAATTTTCGATAGTCTTATTTCTTCAAGCAATTTACTCTCTGGTTTATTCTAGCTTGAATTCCACCAACCTCACCCCTCAAAAACAAGACAAAACAACTCTAAAACTACTAGTTCCACATTTTATATGTATACATATATACCTTTCCTACACTGGTTTTTTATATATATATGTATATATATATATATAAAATCCTATATATATAGATATATATCTATAACATGAATCTTTACCAACAAAATGATCATAAAACACACACAGTTCAACATGCAACCTGTTAAAAAAGCTAATGTTTCTTAAAGTGTAAAATCTCTATTGTGTAAAAGATACACATATGTACTGTATAAAAACATACCAAATATCAATGTGATCATCTCCGGATATAAATTCTGCTCATATTCTGTGCCACCAACTTTCAACAACAAACATGCATCCCTTTTAGGGAACAGGAAAAGAATAATGTCACTTGGAAGAAAGAAAATGGAAACCTTAGATTTTTTAAGTTGTGGGGTCCAGGTGTTCTAAACGTGTTTTCAATGTTTTGTCTGTAAAAGAAAGTATTCAGTCTGCCGCCATGAGCAGACAGGCCGGGGTGGCCCTAGGGGAGGTGAGTGCGTGGCGGTGGTGTCAGGTCAGGGCTGGCGCTCCCAGGATAAAAGGCCGTACTTGGCCATTGCACTTGCTACTTTGCCTGCAGCCGCCTACCTGCAACCCATAGTCCTCCTGCGCACTCCCGGACTGACCCACAGAGCAGAAATGGGAGGAAAGGTGTTGGCTAGGTTGGGGCAGAGGCTGCTGCTTCTGGCACTGTTGCTATCTCTGCAGACAGCTGCCCAGACAACCAGGCAAGCTGCCATCACCGCAGATGTCAGCACCCCGCAGTCTTTAGTCAATATCCTTGTCTTGTCTCTCTCCCTGTTCTTCCTCTCTATTGTTGAGACTCAGGCTGAGCAACAGCACTTCCCCAAGTCACCTTTCAAATGTAGCCCACATGGCATCTCAAGGAAAAACAGGAGCAACAGGGCTTCATCAAAGCTACCAGTTCGGCCCCATATCTTCTGGAAATGGACAATGCTGCAAAGTCTACGTTTGACTCTTTTAAAGAACATCAGGAGAGCTTGATTCGTTGACGGGTGCCGATGTGAAATTGGGGAGTTTCCCATGCAAGGTGGAAAGGACAGAGAACAGCCACAATTACTGAAAGAAAGACATCATTACTTGGGGCTTAAGAAATATGGACTCTCAGAACTCCACCTTGAAAAGAATTGATTTCATCTTTATCTAGAGAAAAAGGATGGGATGTGGAATGGAGATTGTTTTCATTCTGATTCATCAAATCTATAAGGCCATAAAAACAATTATGTAATATAAAAAGCTGGCACAATTCTCTTTTTGTGCTCTGGAAGGAACTTCTTGTTACTGTAAACTAGTACTAATTTAGTGCAGTATCCTCTAAAGTTTTACATTGTTCAGCTTTCACTGTTTTCTTGGGGACAGCTCTTTCCTCTGGAGTTTGGAATTTAACATTACATTTGATTTGTATCGAGTAATTTCCACTGGGCAGAGCAAGGATGGTCACCCAGGGACCATGGGTAACAGAGCAGCTATGGTCTCACATGCGTACTAGAGGGATATGAGCTCTGGAGAGTCTCACTCCAGCAATCAAATGCTAGATCTGGAAGTAACAGTAACATTCCTGCTCACGGTTCACTGGCCAGCATCAGTCCCATGATCGTGCCCAGCCAGAGCTCCAGGATGCCGTCTTACTATGTGCCCGGAAGAAGGCAAAGTTGGAAATATTTTGAGACCAATGACTACTAAGGCACCAAAGGATGCTGCTGCAACCTCTCCTGTCCATCCTCCTTCCCCCACATTCTGGCCTACTCCCAGTTGCTCACAATTTATACCCCTCACCCCGATATAATCCCAGTAGCTGGGAAGGTAGAATTATCTGAGACTGAGGCTCAGAGCACTTGAATGACTTGCCTAAGGTCTCGGAGCTCGAGGGTGTATCAGGATGAAAACATAGATCTATCTGGTTCTAGAGCCGATGGGTCCTCTCCCTGAATCATAATGCCCCTTAAAACTGTCAGAAAATCTTCAAGGCCGGAACAAGACACTATGGGGCAGACAGGGCCACAGACCACTGCGATCCAGGGATCTGGGGAGGGTCCCAGGAGGGGTTGTGTCCTGATGGTGGGCAGAATATGAGGTCTGGAGAGAACGAAGGACTGGCAGGTGCCCAGTCAGAGGCCCCAGGGGATGAGGGAGCCTGGAGAAGATGGCCTGGCAGAGCAAATGTGGGAGGAAAGGGAGAAGAGAAGAGAGTGGGAAAGGAAGAGATAATGGGGGAGAGAGTGGATTTAGCCAGATGTGAACGTGGGCTGATGCTCTCAGACCCAGAAACCCTGGGAACTTCAAACTCCAGCTTCTGATCACCTAGGGCTGGGTGGGGCTGAGTCTGCACTTCTAACAAGTCCCCAGGTGATATCCATGAGGATTCAGACCACAGAGCTGTCCATCACTGACCACCCCACCCCACCCCTGCACTCTGCCAAGTCCCGAGCCTGTCCCCAAATAGCTCCATCTCCCCAGAGAGAGAGCCACTTCATTACAAGTTCCTTCTCCACAAAGACAACACGGAGGCCAATTAAACCCCTTCAGCCCAGCCTCACTTTTGTAATCGACGCTCTGTGATTGTGAACTGGGCATCTGTCAGCAGCTGTCTAATTTTAGCTGAGTCTTTGCAGGCTTCTCCCAAGGCTCACCTACGCCCGTGGATGGGCAGAGAGGTTTGAGAAGCATCATCGATCTTTTGACTAAAGTGTCCTCATGAAATAGAAATCTGCCATTTCTCAGCCCACTGTCTGTTGTGGCGGCACAGAAGAGATGCCACCGGGAAAGTGAGAATCATAATTTCATGTAAAACCCGTCTTGCTCCGTTCCCCACAACCTACCTCTTCTCAGCTTTGACTGAGCTGGGAGGCCAAGATCAAGGTCCTGGGAAATCAATCCTTTCACTGTTTCAAATTTGGCACAGAGCAAGGGGGAAAAGCTGTTGATAGATGTCAAAGACATTCCCAGTTGTGGGCAACGTCCCTGTTAGGGGAGCCTGGGCTCTTGCAGTGAGTTGGCACCTGTTTTCTTGCATGGGGGAGATTCAGTGCTCCTGTCCTCAGGCACTCTGCACAGTGTAAATGACTAAGGAGGCAGCAGGGCAGGTCCCAGGGCCTCTGAGAACGAAAACACTGTCCTTACATAGCAACTGGATACTGAACCCCATCCAAAGCCTCATCTGGTGATATGGTCATGTCTGCATCCCTATTGCACCTGCTCTGTCTCAGACTGGTTCTGGGCTCTGAAAGGAACACAGGAATGGTCAAGACACTGCCCTGTCCCTTGTTCCCCAAAATGACATAATTCAGTAGAATGTTGGGAGGGTGGTGAGATTCAGGCCAGTAGTCCACTCTGCTCTGTGTCCCCACCCTGCCCCCTGACTCCCAGTGCTCTCTACAGGGGA
Organism: Alouatta palliata; assembly: GCA_004027835.1. Taxonomy (NCBI): domain Eukaryota; kingdom Metazoa; phylum Chordata; class Mammalia; order Primates; family Atelidae; genus Alouatta; species Alouatta palliata. The sequence goes on from PVKV010037027.1 coordinate 9,646, forward strand.
CATATCTCTGTGCCCAGGAGACTTGGTAAAGAACAGCAGTGTCCCCAGCCTGCATCTTGCATGCTGACCCTCTAGACTCTGGCCGGAAGAGATCTTAGGTATAATTTATTAACTGGTTTAATATACATTTTTGTATCATTATTGAGGGTTGTTCCCTTTTTTCTCAAATGGGATCTAACGTAGGTCCCCCAAATCTAAAACAATAGCAGCCAAGCTTCTCTGGTTGAGGTGGGCAGCAGTCAACTTGGCTGGCCCTTCCACACCCCGCTGCTTTGGCTCCTGAGGCATCTCAGGGCAGGCACCTTGGTGAAACCTCTGGCCTTTGGAACCCATTTAAAACTCTTCACCCTGGAGTTTGCAGTCTGCTTTTTGCCAGCCTCTCCTCACATTGCGTCCCTCCCTCTCCATTCCTCCCCCATACACTCTGCTCTCATCCCAAAGGGCTGCTTAGCAACCCCCTTCCACACCGCACCTGCCACACCTCTGCCTTCACCCATGCTGTCGCTTTGCCTAGACTGCCTCACATGCCCCTCCCCCGCCCTCAGCTTTCCCCATCCTGGCAAATGCAGAGAGGAGCATCTCACAGAGGATTGGTGCTGACGTTGTCATCTGCAGCTACGACTGACTTGAGGAAACAAAAATTCACAAAGATCAATCACAAACATGATGGCAGTCAAAGGTTAGAAAGGCCGTTGCTGGGCAGCTGTCCTTGCACAAGTGTTTTTAACGTTAGGTTGTGATGGCCTTTGTGCAAGGTTATGGTTTTTGCAGAGTCTTTTGTGATAGTGTTTGTTATTAGGCATACAAGTGTGAGAAACCTCTCTTCTAAGCCTTCCCCAGCTCTGTTTGTCAGTTTTTTTTTTTTTTTTTTTTTTTTGACACTAGTGATTCCATGTTCATTCTGACAACATTCACATTTCTTCCTTTTGGTTAAGATCTTTCTCTAAAAGTTTCACTGATCATCCTGTAGTTAGGTTTTGATGTCCCTTGGTGCTGGGATGGGTCCCACTTGTTGGTCTCCTCCCAGATTGGCAGGAGTGACTGGTCACTAGGAGTCAGAGTCAGAACTCTTTTAGCCACATTTAAGCAACAGGGGAAGTTTGAAGGGAGTGATTCTCTGGCTACGTCTGTCTGGAGTCTATGATTCAGTTCAGTTTTGTCTGTTCCATCGTCTTTTTGCTCTCATTTCAAAGTGCTGTACGAGTATTATTCTGTTAGGAGTTGTACTTCTGCAAAAATTTAACAAGTAACAGATGTAACATTTTAAAAAGGGAAAATAAAAAGTAAAATTAAGATGTAATTACATAATATCGTAATTGTCATATGACAATCCCAGTTCACATAAAGGTTTTGAAATAGAAACTTAGGCTTAAAGGCAACCAATTAAACAAATCAAATGACCATAGGGAATTAGATGAAACCTATTATTAACCATGTGGCCTGTTTTCTTATTTTGTATATATAGGTCTCAACTTTCCCAGAGGAATTTACATAGGAACAGCAGGTAGTATTAGCAATATCACGGACATTTTCTTTTTTTTTTTTTTTAATAATTTATTTATTTTACTTTAGGTGCATACTATATCTGGCATTTCTCCCCATGTTATCCCTCCCCACACTCCCCTCCCTCCCCACCCCTAATTGTCTCTCCCCTACCCCACCCAACTGTCCCCTGTGTGTGATGCTCCTCTCCCTGAGTCCACGTGTTCTCGTTGTTCAACACCCACCTATGAGTGAGAACATACGGTGCTTGGCTTTCTGTTCTTGGGTCAGTTTGCTGAGAATGATGGTTTCCAGATTCATCCAAGTCCCTACAAAGGACACGAACTCATCGTTTTTTATGGCTGCGTAGTATTCCATGGTGTATATGTACCACATTTTCTTTGTCCAGTTTGTCATTGATGGGCATTTGGGTTGATTCCAGGTCTTTGCTATTGTACACAGGGCTGCAATGAACATACATGTGCACGTGTCTTTATCGGGAGACAACAGATGCTGGAGAGGATGTGGAGAAATAGGAACACTCTTACACAGTTGGTGGGAGTGTAAATTAGTTCAACCATTGTGGAAGACAGTGTGGCGATTTCTCGAGGATCTAGAAATAGAAATTCCATTTGACCCAGCAATCCCACTATTGGGTATATACCCAAAGAACTATAAATTGTTCCATTATAAGGACATTTTCTTATTTAACCAATAGACACTAAAGGATCTCTTAGGTCAGGTTCTGTCAAATGACCACTAGAAGCTACTGACTGTGAAACTGCAGTTATACCACTATCCTGCCAAGTGGGAAAGGTAGTGCTAAACGGGGTAAGAATTTCATCATGATATGGAGTCTTGTTCCAACATCTTGGGAAAAGCTGTCTACAGTGTGAAAATGTCAACTTTTCATCCTAGTTTGTGGTTTGAACGCCTTTGGTCATGACCTTGGGTGATTAGTTGAACTTTTTGTGTGACTCATACATCAGGCATGAGTCTTGTTCCTTAAAATTGATCTAGTTTCAGCTTATAGAGATTCAGGAACAGAGCAGTTTCCATTTTCAGTAGTTCATGGAAGAATTCAGGATTTCTTCTAATCTACTGGTAGATAACAAGACTTAAAAACAATGCCCAGGGTGCAATCCTATAACCCTGGCTACATGGAAACTCCTCATGGTGGATTACAGTTTTTCTTCAGAAACATCACCTTTTCTCTCTACATTGATCACATAGAAACCTCAGGTTTAAAAACCTCTGGAGGCTATGAAGTCAAACAAAGGCAGACTTTAGATTTTACTTACAGCCTTAAGGTTTTTGGCACTGCCAGGAAGTGACAATTTTTACTCACTACTCTAAGACTGCGAACTCTTGAAATCAGGCATTCTGTGTACATTCTCAAATATGACAACTTAGTAAGAGCTTTGGTATTAAAATCAGTGTTTCTAATTGTGTCCTGCTGTGAAGAGAGAGCAGATTTTTACTGAACATATACAAATAATCATACTATCATACAAATAAGAATATTCACACATAGTTTTGAATTTTGAAAGAATCAAGTAGAGGGAAAAAGCAAATGCTTCCACCATTGTTCACAAAAGTATTCTTTATCAAATTGCTGTAAACTATAGCTTGAGAGAAAATTTCCTGAAATCTAGAAAACAAAACATTTACATAAAGAACCGATTATGTTTTAACAAAAGTCATAAAAACATCATCTTACTTCATTTAATGTAATTTTTGTTTTACTTCATCTTGATTAGCAGGTTTATGAGCCCATCAGTTTTTTAAAATCAGAGTTCTGGACAATTTTTATTTAGTCCATTGATCTTAACGTTATCAGAAATCTGTGTTCAAGAGTACCTGTTAGAATTTTTTCCATGATCTGACTGCACATGGTCTTAGAGAAAATCAAAACAATAACGATGGATAACAAAAACTTAAGACTAGCCATGGTTAAAAATTAGACGAAAGTTCATAATTGATAATAAAATTCAATTATTTCTATTTTGTACAGCATTGTAAGATAACAGAATCATGACTGACAGTGTGACATCAGGACCAGCAGGACTTTTATAAATGTCACGTAATCTGCCTGGGCACAGTGGCTCATGCCTGTAATCCCAGCATTGTGGGAGGCGAGGCGGGTGGATTACGAGGTCGAAAGATTGAGGCCATCCTGGCCAACATGGTGAAACTCCGTCTCTACTAAAAATACAAAAATTAGCTGGGTGTGGTGGCACACGCCTGTAGTCCCAGCTACTTGGGAGGCTGAGGAAGGAGAATCGCTTGAACCTGGGAGGCGGAGGTTGCAGTGGGCCGAAATCTCGCCGCTGCACTCCTGTCTGGTGACAGAGCAAGACTCCATCTCAAAAAACCAGAAACAAACAAACAAACAAACCAATAACAAAAGGCATGTAATCTTTAGAATACTCACATCAATAATAGATCCAAACAAATATAATTTAAAAAATTTAACATAACAAATAAAATTTAATGTAATTGATTATATTACTTATAAAAACAAATAACATTAGATTTCTATGAATTTATATACTTTAGAAAACATTTATTATCAAAACATACCCACAAATATAACTGAAAGAAGATTTAGTATTGCTTATAATTTGAAAATGCTTCCCATCTAGCTTACCAAACAAGCCTAATCATTTAATATCTCTATAAGATGAAAGACACATCCTTAGATGCTCTCTGGGGGCCAGACTGGAAAAATCTCAATGTTAATTCTAGGTCAGAAAGACTTATAAAGAGTTTTGATCCTAGGGAAGCCTGCCAAAGATGTCAAAAGGTTCAATACACTTGATCAAAGCAGATTCACCCCAGTCACTGTAAAATAATAGCCATTCATTTAACCAGCCTGTTAATCAAAAGACATCAGAAGCAGTACGGAAAGTTACATGGATGTAAAAACCTTAACTCTTTTAAAGCTCAGTTTTCCTAAGTAATAAAAAAACCTAATAAAGACAACATAGTAAATTATCTTGATTAAATTGAATTCTTTGTTTTTTAGGCCAGTTACCAAAAAGGTAAAGAAAAATCTCTCACCATGTTGATTGCTTTTCCTTATGGGAAGCCCTCATTTAGATAACCTGGCTATCAAACCTGATGAGAAGGGTAATTATATTTAATCAGACACGGGAATAGTGTGTCCGGGGTTATGAGTGTACACCACATTATAAAATAATGTAAGTAACAAAACCAGCACCTTGAGTGGGGGAATACATGGTTCTTAGAACAACATGGGGAGTTTCCTGGTTACAGGGAAATAATTCAGATACATCAAGAAAAGCCAAGAGCATAGAATTAAGTTATACTGGATGAAAATACTGCATTTCTAGGTCTTTAAGATAAACGTTTCAGTGTCAGCCCCTAATAGCACAGTTAGAACCAAAAAAAAGAACAGGTTACGGGAGCTGACAACAAAGATGAAGAGGGAATTTTCACCCCAGGCAAGCAAATGTTGCACCTTTACAACAGGATAAAGAACGGAAAGCAATGAAATTTTATCTGCAAATCGTGCGCAGTGACAGACAGCAAAAGTTGAACTTAGATAGGATTCTGAGAAGTTTTAAAAGGACATTTTTACCTTGAGAATGAAATTACCATTCTGAATGATAAAATTCTAACCCCAAAAGAGGGAAATTAAATAGATTCCAGGGAGAAATGTGTCGGCAATAAAAACTGTTTGCCATTTGGGAAATGGCACTTAAATAAACATTTCAGAATTAAAAATGAAAACCTCTTGCAATATTACTAACAGCAAATCAATGTTTCAGGAAAACGTTATTGTTCTAATATAGTGGCCCAAAATTTTAGCTTTGTATTAGTGTATTTTTATTTTTTTATTATTATTTTTTAATATATATGCTTTTTATTGCATTTTAGGTTTGGGGGTACATGTGAAGAACATGCAAGATTGTTACATAGGTACACACATGGCAGTGTGATTTGCTGCCTTCCTCCCCATCGCCTATATCTGGTATTTCTCCCCATGCTATCCCTCCCCAACTCCCCACCCCCCACTGTCCCTCCCCTTTTCCCCCC
>PVKV010037028.1:0-15167 GCA_004027835.1 Alouatta palliata
TTTTTTTTTTTTTTTTTTTTTTTTGAGACGGAGTCTCACTCTGTCTCCCAGGTTGGAGTACACTTGGGCGATCCTGGCTCACCGCAGCCTCCGCCTCTGCCTCCTGGGTTCAAGTCATTCTTCTGCCTTGGCCTCCTGAGATTGGGATTACTGGGATTATAGGTGTGCACCACCATGTCCACACCCGGCTAATTTTTGTGTTTTTTTTAGTAGAGACAGAGCTTCACCATGTTGGTCAGGCTGATCTTGAACTCCTGAGCTCATGATCCACCCGCCTCAGCCTCCCAAAGTGTTGGGATTACAGGCGTGAGCTACCATGCCCAGCCCTTTATGTGATTTTTAAAATTCACAAGCCCAGCAGAGCCAACAGGACCATATTGCTTGGTTGTTAGGAAGTTTTCAATGAATGTTGAATGAATACTGAATACAAGAATCAAACTCTGGGGAGGAAGGTTATAACAATGTAAGAGTCCTTAAAAATTCACTACCAAGATCCATTAATTTGACTTCCTAACACGGGGTAAATTAACTCTTTCCACTCAAATATAAGTGTTTGCCGACCTCGGTGGCTCACACCTGTAATCCCAACACTTTGGGAAGCCCAGGTGGGTGGATCATGAGGTCAGGAGTTCAAGACCAGCCTGACCAATATGGTGAAACCCTGTCTCTACTAAAAAAAGAAAAAAATTAGCCGGGCGTGGTGGCGCATACCTGTAATCCCGGCTACTCCGGAGGCTGAGGGAGGAGAATCACTTGAACCCAGATGGTGGAGGTTGCAGTGAGCCGGGATTGCCCCACGGCACTCCAGCCTGGGCAACAGAGCGAGACTCCGTTAAAAAAAGAAAAAAAAATGTGGGATGGACAACATATTTAGGCCTTAATTTAATACAGATAGTTCATCAAATTAACTCCTTCCAAAGGTTCTCTGGCAGTGGTTCTCAACTTAGTTCCTGGAGGTGGGGGATGGGTAGGGACCTCATTTCCTATCACCAAATGACCTTAGGGCAACGAAATCTCTAGCGTGGAGTGGAAAGTGTGCGACCCATGACTTTCCCAGTGATGAAGGACCCTCCGAACTTTATGACTGCACAAAGGGATTGATGCAGGGGTGTAGGTTCCGTTCTTTTGGCTTTTTCGATTTTATAATGGATTGGGCTCCTCGGGGACACCCAGACACAGAAAGCAGGACTTTTATTGCCACGAGGTAGCCGAACCCTTAACCTTTCTGGTTTATGTAACGATTAAAAAATGACATTATTTTAAAGTGTGGACGTTTATGGAAAATCGTGGGTGATTAGGCATACAGTAACTGCTGGCGTTTCTGGTCTTGCAGGTGTGGACTGACTAGCGCGACCCTACCCTCATCTTAAGGGATGGCACACCCTAACTCAGAGGAGCTAGAGACAATCTTCAATGCGCAGGGTGTAGTCAGGCTGTAGATCATGTGAAAGCCTGGAGGAATACAGTCACCAGTCGGTTCACTGTCTTCCTTGCAGCCCACTTAGCAGTAGTTTCGGAACTCGCTGGAGGAGACTTGCGGGGGTGGGGCTGGAATGCCTCCTGCATTCCTCGTGGCGTCTGCCTTCAGGCTGCAGTTGCGGGTGCGGGGGAGGGGCGAGCGCAGGCAGCAGAGCGCCGCCGCCGAATCCAGCCAGCGCTGGCGACTCCTAAGGCCCAGGGCACTTGGACACCAACCCTCCTCACATTATCTGATAGGATTATGACAAAGTAGGTAAAGGCAGGGCCTTCTTCACAAAGCCGTCTAAAAGGACGTTCTGGTTTTCAAATTACAGTTTTGCAGAGGTCAAGTTCATTCATGCTTACTAATCTCTCTGTGAAATGGGGATAAAAGAAAAATTACAGCAAATATTATTCAGAAAAAGGAACCTTCCCTAACAATGCAGCGTTCATTTCCTGTGAGGACTGGAGAGGAACTAAGTAATTGCACTTTGTTGATTTTATTTCAGCCAGATAACAAAGACAGTTCCTATGCAATAAATGTTTCCCCTTTGTTCCCCGCCTTGTAAAGAGTCATTTCTCTACGGAGAAAGAATCCCCTTTGTCCATTCCCTGGCCCTACAGGCCACGGGGATTAAGAAGAGCCAGCTCTCTGGAGCTGTTTTCCTGGTTAGAGACATTGTTCTGGAAAGCAGGCTGGGTTGCCATGGAGACGGCTCCCGGGGCCTCGCCCTGCCCCTCTCCACCCCGCCTGCTTGTGCTGCCTGCTGATACCCTGCCAGGCCCGATTTCTTAAGTTCCTCCCCGCACAGCACGAAAATAGCAGGGAAATTCTAAACTCTAGTTCTCAGATGGCCTCTGAGGCCGAAAGGCAGAAAAAAAAAAAAATAATCCCTTGTCAGACCGTTCTGAATTGTCCTTGAAAAAACAGCCATTAGATTGAAAGCTTGTTGAAGGCAGGAAACAATCATGAACCAATCACTGAACCAATTCTTCCCCTCTGGCTATGACCATCTTCCCCCAGCCGGAAGTAGGCTGACGTAGTAGGATCTGTAAAAGGGTTTATAACCCGCTGCCAGTGAGGTGGCGAGTATAGCATCAGCTTAAATGTATGGATTTTGGAGCCAGAGTCTTTGCCTGCCACATTATAGATGTGTAACGTTGATAAAATACTGAATCATTCCAAACTTCATTTTCCTTATCTCTAAAATGGGGACAATAGTTCCTAACTCGGAAATGTATGGTGTGTACGTTATAATTTAAGATATGAAACACTTGGTACTGCCTGGTTTATAGTGAGCTTGGAATATTACAGTTAGCACTGTTATTAGCCTCTCCAGCTTACTGCATCTTCATGTGGGGGCAATTCATTGTCCCCTACCAAAAAAGAAATTCTAAAGAAACAAAAGCCCTAGCAGAGTCTCCAGCAGTCCTGGTCTAATATTGAATGAAATGGACATAGAAGAGCTTCATGAGTTACTTGTGTAATAAACATTGAATAGAAAATGTCAGCAACATGTTTCGTGTGTTCGATTTTCGCACATTAATAATGCAGAGTGGATTGTGTCCCAATTTTCCATCTATATATCTATGGTAAAAGGAATAAAATAGCATTTTCACATCTTTCAGCTTGACCTTCCTTTTCCCTTCCCCAGTCTCTTAGGAGTATTTCTGAAACCTACACCCTGCTTGTAAATGAGCCTGTGCATAATTGTAAGCTCCATGCCCTGCCCCCCAGCCCCCACCAGGGCTGACTTCCAGTCAGAGAAGTCCTGGGTCTGGAGGCACTTACTTGGTGCCTCTGGAAGATTCTAAACATCTTTGGACACTTAGGGGAGAGGGAATTTACACACGCACAGTGTCCCACCAGGCAGACCTGGACTTTGTGTAGAACTCCTAGGAATTTTTGGTGGGGAAGAGCTGTATTGGTCCGGGAAGGTTCTGAGCCAAACTTGGCCGCAGGCTGTGCACACCCTCCACAGCTGCAGACCACAGTTCAGGCTACTAGACAGTGTTAGAGAAGCCATTTCAGGGTGGGACTGATCAGATCTTAGGAGGTTCTGGCACCTGGGGGAGGGGAGCAGAGAACAGGATTATCATTCCATTGTTACCTAATACTGCTGTGTCTTTTAGTTGAGAAAGGCATGTACGGCTTGTACGTATTTCTGGACGCAGATGAAAAGAGCATGTTGACAGTATTGAGTATGGGTATTGCCATTTCATGCATAGGGCTGAAGGAGGTCTGATAATTAGGTGTTCAAGTGCCACTTGTATGTGGGGCGCTCCCACGACGCCTATGTGCAGTGTATTTTGAGGTTGTGTAATAATGCAGCAAAGCTGTTGGAAAGGTGGTGTGAACTGCAGGGTGTGAAGTGCTGTTCCCTCTCCTTCAGACCCTCTTGCACATCCTCCCCCCACCAGGCACACAAATTAAACTACGCGAGACACATAAGCCTCCCCTCCCCCAACATTGCAGCCAGCTTTCTCTGAAAACTGATACCCTGAGGCCCTTTTTCCCTTACCAGCCACAATTAGGAGCAGCAAGACAGAAAATGCGGACTGGATTATGGCACAGAGACAGTGCTGTGTGATTTCTCCTTCTGGAAGAGGCCACTGTCCCTGTTCCAGGCCTTATATTTTATCTGACGTTGTCACTACCGGAAAGAGCTTTAGGCTCCACCGAGTCCAGGCCAAATCCAGTTCTTTCTGTGAAGTCCATGCTGGATTTTCTGTTTCACCCTAGGGAAGTCTCAGCCGTGGCTGTTGTTCTCAATCCAGCTCAGAAACTGGCTCAAACCGCCCTGAACTGGATTTGGTGGCTGTTGAGACACAGTTTCTGCCTCTTTGTTAGGGCGGATCCGGCCTCTCTCGCGCTTCAGTTTCCCTCCCTCCTGTTTTCCCAGAGTCATCTACAGCCATTCCCCTCCCCCGGCCTCTCCAGTTTGGCATTTTTTTTTTTTACCCTTCTCTGGGCCAAGACCCCATAAAGCAGATTAAATTCTTTAATAAAAAAGTGGATTTAGATTGTAAAGTTTCTGCTTTTATTACATTAAGTTCTGCTTTCCTCAAAGTTGTTATCTATAACCAGTTGACATGGTGCCCTTAAAATCTTGGCTGTCATCCTAACCTAGAAAGAACTTTAATTTTCACTCTGGATGGGAATAACTTTAAATTTCCCATCAAAGTCTGAAGGGCTTGGGTGCAGTACATTGTTCATTTCCGTTTTGTAACCATATTTAAATTAAAACAATTTATTCATTTCTTTGCTGAAAAATGACAGTATGTGTAGAATTTTTAAACAGTCATCTATACTGGCTTGTCTGTTGCAACTGTGCAATTCCTAGAGGAAGAACTAAAGAACTGAGATGTTTTTGGTTTTCGAACCTGTAATTGTAACCCTGAATCCGATTCTGTGAACTGTACAGGGAGGAAGGGTGTTGGGGGAATTCCTGGGGACCATTCCTGACACAATGCCGGTGGACACAAAACTGGGAATGTGACGAAATGAGAAGGCTACAGCAGGCCTGGGCTTTGCAGGTTCTTTTTGCAGAAAATGTAAGCATTTTTTACGTTTTGGAACCATATAGAGGTGACGGTTCCATAACACTGTGAATGAGATAAATGCCACTTAATTGTACACTTTAAAAAGTCTCGTTTTATGTTATGTGGATTTTGCCTCAACTGAAAAAGGGGGCTTTGTTTCAAGAATTTCTCATTTTCCTTTTGTGTTTTTTTAAAATTCAGAGAAGAGACATAATAAGCAACCCTAATCTGGGTGTGGCTTCTTTGGGTGCTTCACGACTCTCTGGTCTCCCTCTGCTGGCCAAACAGCGCAACGTGTCACCATGTCCCAAGGCCTCTTGAGAATGTCTCAATTTTATGTCGAAGCACAAATGCAGAGCTACGTTACTAAGAGTCACTCTCCAAACCTGGCTTCATGTGCATTTTATGTGTGCAATGTACTGAAAAAGGAATCACAGATGTTTTGCTTCTATGATGTTACATAGGATTAATTATATATTAACGATTTAAAATTTGCCTGTAAGTCTCAAAACAGAAACAAAACAAATTTCATTTTCTCTGGCCTTCAAACTAAAGTGAAATTGCTCATTTAAGTGTTTAGTTTCAGTAGAGCATAAAGCCCTGGAAAAAATCAATTACAACAGTAGATCTGGAAAAGCTATTTTTGTACGAAAGAGGGGAGTCTAGTGAGTCAGCACCCTCCGCAGGATGTGGGTGCAGGTTTGGGCTAAGATAGTCTTCGAAATGTATGTTAAAAAGACGTGAATTCGTCAGTTGAATTTGTTTTTGTGAGATTTAAAAGTCATAAATTATTGTGGGAAGGCACACCGTATATGCTGTATGGAATTTTCCAGAATGTTCAGTATCAAAGAGGATTCAAGAGGGGTGGAGGTCAAGCGATCCAAACTGGCCCTCTGATTGTTAGACTTGCTTTTATTTTAGGACCTTCACACCTTTCACTCCACCTGCTTGAAATCTCCACCTCATATCCCCTCCTCCTTGTACTGCCCCTGCAGCTCCTTCTACCCTCTGGTCAAGCCTTGCCTGCCTCAGAGGCCTTCCTGAACACTTGGTCCGAAGTAGATTCCTTATACCTTCTTATCGTCTTACATGGCAACCTCTTTTTTTCTATTATAGTATCACTGTAATTTAGAATTACACGCATTTGTTTTCTTGTATATCGGCTCTCCCCCTTCACCCCCAACTAGCTTTCTCAGTCCCCTAAGTCCATGTCTGTCTGATCAAAACTGCATAACTAGCATAGGACCTGGCAAAATGTTAGCAAGGAGCAAATATTTGTTGAACAGATGAGTTAAATTCAAATATTATTTCTCTGGTCCCAATCCACTATTTTCTGGATTCTTCTTTTATACCATATAGTTCTTTTAAGACTCTCAGTCTGTTTTCTTACTCTCTTGTGAACTTGCAGGAACAACTGATTTTTTCAGGGTTGCTCTTTACATAATGAGAGCTACTGAGTAGAATGGAATCTTCACAACTGCTGAGGGTACCAGAACAGATGCCCAGAAAGGGGTTACCGTGGCCATTACTGGCACTTCAGACAAGGGCAGGCTTCAAACAGGGAGGTCTGTGGCAACCCCTATCCTACGTCTGGAGCTGAGGGGACGGGGGAGCTGAGAACAAAGAGAGGAAAGAAAAGTGGCTGGGAAACAGGCAGGGAGCATGGTCTTCTTGTCACATCTTCCTCAAGGGTTGCAGGAGTAGAGAGTCGGCAGTGGCCCATCCTGCCAGGTCCCGTTGCCCTCAGAAGAGGCCACAGTCCTTCAGGTTGTTCTTGATGATGACATCATACCTAGCTACGTTCTTGGTGTTGGTGGCGCACATGACGTGTATGTAAATTTCCATGGTGTCTTTAAGCTTATTTATGCCCTCAGACTTACTCTGGATGTAGCTGGCTGCCTCATCATATTTGTTGGTCCCTGTGTACTCAGGGAAGCAGATGGTCAGGGGCTGTGTGTGATCTTATCCTCGAGCAGGTCCTTCTTGTTGAGGAAGTGGATGACTGACGTATCTGTGAACCACTTGTTGCAGATGCTATCAAATAGCTTTTATCCCCTACAAAAAGATACACTGGCCAGGTGTAATCCCAGCGCTTTGTGAGCCCGAGGAGGGTGGATCACAAGGTCAGGAGTTGAAGACCAGCCTGGCCAAGATGGTGAAACCCCATCTCTACCAAAAATACAAAAATTAGCCAGGCGTGGTGGTGGGTGCCTGAAATCCCAGGTACTGGGGAGGCTGAGGCAGAGAATTGCTTGAACCAGAGAGGCAGAGGTTGCAGTGAGCCAAGATTGCACCACTGCACTCCAGCCTGGGTGACAGAGAGAGACTCTGTCTCAAAAAAAAAAAAAAGAAAAAAGAAAAAGTATCCTTGCTGGGCAAGGTGGCTCACGCCTGTAATCTTAGCACTTTAGGAGGCTGAGGCAGGTGGATCACTTGAGGTCAGGAGTTTGAGACCAGCCTGGTCAACATGGAGAAACCCTGTCTCTATTAAAAATATGAAAATTAGCTGGGCGTGGAGTCGGGTGCCTGTAATCCCAGCTACTTGAAAGGCTGATGCAGGAGAATCGCTTGAACCTGGGAGGCAGAGATTGCAGTGAGCTGGGATCATGCCACTACACTCCAGCCTAGGCGACAGATCAAGACTCTGTCTAAAAAAAAAAAAAACGGTATCCTACTCCTGGCAAGAGACTCATCCAAATAGAGATTTAAATGTCACAGAATTTAAAGAAGGCAATTTGCATTTCTGAGAATCTTCAGATGGGAGAGAGAGACAGAGAAAGAGGTCACCAATTCACTGGATTTCAGCCCAACACAGGAGTAATGTCCCAGCTCCCTGCAGCCTCGACTTCTGGGCTCAAGTGATCCTCTCACCTCAGCCACCAGAGTAGCTGGCACTATAGTCATGCACCACCACACCTGGCTATTTTCTCTATTTTACTTTTTTTTTTTTGAGACAGAGTCTCACTCTGTTGTCCAGGGTGGAGTGTAGTGGCACGATCTTGGTTCACTGTAACCTTCACCTCTGTGGTTCAAGCAGTTCTTCTGCCTCAGATTCCCGAGTAGCTGTGATTACAGGTGCCTCCCACAGGCTAATTTTTGTATCTTTAGTAGAGACAAAGTTTTGCCATGTTGACCAGGCTGGTCTCGAACTCCTGATCTCAAATGATGCACCCGCCTGGGCCTCCCAAAGTGCTGGGATCACACTCACGAGCCACCGCGCCCAGCCTATTTTATTTTTTCACAGAGACAGGGTCTCTCTGTGTTGCTCTGGCTGCTCTTAAACTCCTGGCTTCAAGCGACCCTCCTACCTCTGCCTCCCCAGGTGCTGGGACCATAGGCATATGCCACTGCGCTCTGCCTGGAGCATTCCTTCACCTAGGCAAATTAGCTGTTCTAAAGGCTAGGCTAGGTGTTGGAGGACTTTTGAGACACAGCTTTATTGTGTATTTATTGAAAGGTTTTGATTGACTAATGGTTGTGAGACTGGTAGGATTTCCCTGACTACAAAATTCTGTGACTTTCACTTCTTTTAACTGGTACAGTTTAACTGGTAATCAATAGTTAAGAGACTGAATATTGAGGTCAGAAAAACTCAAAGCGCTGAAGCTGTGATTTTCTCATCTATATTTTCATCTGTAAAAAGATATCTATAAAGTAACAATCATTCTAATAGCAATTATAGAGCAATTACTTTGTGCCAGTTTACTGTTATGATATATATGTTTATATATAGTATGTATAAACAACATTGCATATATAAACAGTTATCCTCATAGCCACCCTTTGGAGAAGGTACCATTGTTTCCATTTTATTTTTATTTCTTTATAGGCAGAATCAATCTCTGTTGCTCAAGCTGAAATATAGTGGTGCAATTATAGCTCACTGTGGCTTTGAACTTCTGGGCTCAAGCGAGTGATCTTCCTGCCTCAGCCTCCAGAGTAGCTCAAACTGCAGGCATGTACCATTGCTTCCAGTGAATTTTTAGTAGAAATGAAGTCTTGCTATGTTGCCCAGGCTGGTTTTGAACTCCTTGGCTCAAGGGATCCTGTTGCCTCTGCCTCCCAAATGCTAGGATTACAGGCGTGAGCCACTGTGCCTGGCCCATTGTTCCCATTTTCTGCTGGGGACAAGGAGACCCAGAGAAGTTAGGTAACTTGCCAAGGTCGCACAGCTAGTAGAAGGCAGAACACAAACACAAACCCAGGATATCTGAGTCTGTGCTTTAAACATCCTTGTGCTAATTACCTGACACAAGATATAAGTGTTGATAAATCTTAGTTTCTTTTTATATCCTCCCTTGAACTTTCATGAAAAATGGCTATTACTTCCTCAAAATATCTTAATAAAAATTTTGAATCTTCCAAGCCCCCTGCTTTTTCAGATGAGGAAACCGAACTCCAAAGAGCTTGAACCATGTGTTCAAGACAGGACTAGATCCTAGCTCTCCTGCCTCATCTGGGAAGGAATAATGGTTCCTCATATTATTGTGTTCCAACTACTTCCTTCCTTAAGCATGGTTTCGTTGTTGTTTTCGTACCATTTTTGAAAAGAAAGGAAAAAATTTCCTTTCTGAATCTCGCTCTTATCTCCAACTTACTTTCTGCAATTAAATAACACTTGCCGCACTAACGGACATAACTAAATGGAACGTTCTGCTTCTCTACCATAGTGCACGAAGGGAGTGAGCAAGAGTTTATCACTGCCAAAGTGAGGAGATGAAGACTAGTTGGCACTCATATTTTTCTCTCTTTTCCATCTTCATTCCTTCCCTCCTTGTTTCTGGCTCTTGTTCTCTCTCCCCTTACCTGGATTAGGAGTATGGGGCTATTGCTCGTGTCACCCTAATAAAAATTCAGAGATAGGCTGATAAGATATACTACCAGAAGTACAGTAATAAGCTAGGGTGTCAGTAGCCACCGCCTAGTCTTTTTTTTTTTTTTTTTTTTTTTTTAAGACAGGGCCTGGCTCTCTCACTCAGGCTGTAGGGTAGTGGCGTGATTAAGGCTCACTGAAACCTCGACCTCCTGGGCTCAAGCAAATCTTCTACCTCAGCCTCCCTAGTAGCTGACTATAGGCACATGCTACCATGCCCAGCTGATTTTTGATTTTCAGTAGAGATGGGATCTCAATATGTTGCCCAGGCTGATCTAAAACTGCTGGGCTCAAGTGATCCTCCTGCCTCAGCCTCCCAAAGTGTTAGATTACAGGTGTGAGCCTCCATGCCCAGCTTCACTGCCTAGTCTTTTCTTGATCCCGAATGAAAACAGAGAAAGCCCCAAATTCCTGTCTTTATTGTGTCATTATCTCAATACATGCCTTTGCATAATTTAGTTAACCTGTACTAGGCACCCATAATTTTCTCTCCTTTGTGTGAAATACTGTCTTTCCTATTATCCTCTGTCAAAGAATTTTGGCTTGGCCATGAAACAGTACAGTGACAGTGACAGCGTTCAAGAGATCATGGTGTTTTGCTTTGTTTTGTTAGGCTTAAATAAAGAAAAATTCTCAGAAGATCACGTATATGTCTGTAGTTGCATAAGTACAACATGGCTTTACAGTCCTTGAATAGCACTATTCTAAGAGGCCTCATGATTGTGGAACCCATAGCTAAGTAATATATTTGATAATCCTGACACATCTATTGCACAAATATGAAAGGAAAAGAAGATTACCACAGTAAAAAAACTACTGTTTTCAAAAGAGAAGAAAGAGTGCTTGCTTCAGCAGCACATATACTAAAATTGGAGCCATACAGAGATGACATGCACATTTGTGAAGCATTCCATATTAAAAAAAAAGAGAGAGAGAGAGGTTTGAGGTGGCCATTACAATAGAGGTCCTCTCTCTCTCTTTTTTTTTTTGCTTTAGCTGAAACGCTTTGGGAAGGTTTGGGGGCCTTGTATTGATGGCCTTAGATGTTGAGTAATCGTAGGGCTTTGTTTGCTAGGCTTAGAGTTTTTAAAGCAATAGAACTTACTTATAATGTTAGTAGTTTTTTGTTTTCTATTCACATTCCCCAAGGTTATAACCAAAACCAGAATTCTTTTTTTTTCCTTCTTTCCTTCCTTCCTTCCCTCCCTCCCTCCTTCCTTCCTTCCCTCCGTTTTTCCCTCCCTCCCTCCCTCCTTCCTTCCTTCCTTTCTTCCCTCCCACCCTACCACCCACCTCCTGGGTTCAAGCAATTCTCCTGCCTCAGCCTCCTGAGTAGCTGGGACTACAGGCGCCCACCACTATGTCCAGCTAATTTTTTGTATTTTTAGTAGAGATGGGGTTTTGCCATGTTGGCCAGGCTGGTCTTGAACTCCTGACCTCGTGATTTGTCTGCCTCAGCCTCTCAAAGTGCTAGGATTACAGGCGTGAGCCACTGCACCTGGCCTATCTTCTTCCTTAGAACACACTTTGGTGCTTGGGCCATTCACTGCTTGGTAGCTTGCTGATCTCTATCATGGCCCTATTTGAGGTGGAGAGGCAGAGTGAGACAGTCGCTTCTTTTCTGGCCACATTCTTTTGACTGGCGCTTTGTAAGGAGAACAATGGTCCCCTTTGTCATCCAGGATATGAATAACAGGAAGTGACTGGGAGTGATCTGTGGGTATCAGTATGCTGGACTCCTTAGCATTCACTTTATCTTTGGATATAGAATTTGGACATTCCAATCTTAGAAAGCCAAAATGGATTCTTGGCCATCTTGGATTATTTTCTGTTTTTAGACCAGCGAGGTTCAAACAAAGTTTGTCTCTTTCTTGTTGGACTTTACTAAAAAGTAAACATTTCAACATAATGAATATTCTATCAAGTCTCCAAACATCCAGCCTTGTTTGTTTAATACATGAAGAGTACTAACATAAAACAGGCAGCAATCTAACCAGGTGTTTTTCTACCAAAAACCGGGAATTGATCATCATTCCTGACTGGGAAGTGGGGAAATTCTCACTACCTTGTGCCTCACCTCAGTTAGCCAATTCCACGTTTTAGGGGCTATTATTTTTTTTTTATTTTATTATTTTATTATTTTTATTTTTTAATTTTATTCATTTTATAAAAATATGGAACGCTTCACGAATTTGCGTGTCATCCTTGCGCAGGGGCCATGCTAATCTTCTCTGTATCGTTCCAATTTTAGTATATGTGCTGCCGAAGAGAGCACTATTATTGTTATTATTATTTTGTGACGGAGTCTCACTCTGTCACCCAGGCCGGAGTTTGCAATGCTGCAATCTCTGCACACTGCAGCCTGCACCTACCGGGTTCAAGTGATTCTGTGCCTCAGCCTCCTGAGTAGCTGGGACTACAGGAGTGTGCCACCACACCCAGCTAATTTTTGTAATTTTTTTCTTTTTTTTAGTAGAGATGGGGTTTTACCGTGTTGACCAGTCTGGTATCGAACTCCTGACCTTGGGTGATCCACCCTCCTTGGCCTCCCAAAGTGCTGGGATTACAGGTGTGAGCCACCACGCCCAGTATCACCTCTTCAAAGGCTCTGTCTCCAAGTGCACTCACATTGGGGGTTAGTGCTTCAACATATGAATTTTGAGGAGGCACAATTTAGTCTGTAATAGCACTATTTTCGGATGCATTTGGATTCAGGACCAAAATGAAGTCACTGATACTCTGTCCAATCCTTATCATGTTAAATAGGCTTACATGTGCTGGCCTTTCACAACTGTAAATTATATTCTTATTATTTGATAACTCCAATGCAAAGACAACATCTTTTTCTCAGTGATTCTAGCAAAATATTCTGCAGTTTTTCCTCATTGGCCTGGGGTGAAACGTGTGCCTATCTTTGGAATAAGTACTAGATCCAGGGAAATGGGATACATTGGTTTTTCGTTCCTGGGTCTTATGTCCACTCCTGGACCTAGGATGGGGGTGAAGTGTTCCACTTGAATCATAGGAACTCAGAATAGATAAGAGGATGTTTCTCCAAAGGAAAATTAAGGTGTTGCTATCAAGAGAATAAGGAACAGATGACGGCGGGCAAAATGCAACAAATACTACCTCGTGATGTCTCAGTTTTCTTCTGATGCCAATATGCTATGCTTTAATCTTGAGTCACTGAATATCTTGAGCAATACTGGCCCCTTGTTTTATAGGACAGTGCTGGCATTGTTTATAAAATTCAGTAATCTTGAGTCACTGAATATCTTGAGCAATACTGGTCCATTGTTTCATAGGACAGTGCTGGCATTGTTTATAAAATTCAGTATCTTTCCATAACGTCTGGAAGAGTAAAAGAAATATGTTACCGATTTTTAATTACAGAAGTGTACTGAAGTACATTTCTCTACTAAAAATGCTAAATTGGCTGGGCACGGTGCCTCAGGCCTGTAATCGCAGCACTTTGGGAGGCCAAGGGTGGTGGATCACCTGAGGTCAGGAGTTCGAGAGCAGCCTGGCCAACATGGCAAAAACCAGTTTCTACTAAAAATACAAAATTAGCCAGGCATGGTGGCGGTCGTCTGTAGTCCCAGCTACATGGGAGGCTGAGGCAGGAGAATCTCTTGAACCTGGGAGGCAGAGGATGCTGTGAGCCAAGATTGCACCACTGCACTCTAGCCTGGGTCACAGAGCGAGACTCCATCTCAAAAAAAAAAAAAAAAAAAAAAAGGATGCTAAATTGGACCCCCAAGGAACTGTGCACCAGCCGTCATCTTAAGAAGCGCAAAGTTGGCCGGGTGTGGTGGCTCATGCCTGTAATCCCAGCACTTTGGGAGGCTGAGGCAGGCGGATCACCTGAGGTCAGGAGTTCGAGACTACCCTGACCAACATGTTGAAACCCCATCTCTACTAAAAATACAAAAATTATCTGGTTGTGGTGGTGCACACCTGTTATCCCAGTTACTCAGGAGGTTGAGGCAGGAGAATCACTTGAACCCGGTAGGCAAAGGTTGCAGTGTGTTGAGATTGTGCCACTGCACTCCAGCCTGGGCAACAGAATGAGACTCCGTCTAAAAAAAAAAAAAGAAGTGCAAAGTCGAAATTCACTGCAAATGATTATTCTGAGAGTTTCCTTTCTTTTCTTTTCTTTCTTTTTTTTTTTTTTTGAGACAGAGTCTCATTCTGTTGCCCAGGCTGGAGTGCAGTGGTGCAATCTTGGCTCACTGCAACCTCCACCTCCCGGGTTCAAACGATTCTCCTGCCTCAGCCTCCCGAGTAGCTGGGATTACAGGCATGCACTAGCATGCCTGGCTAATTTGTGTATTTTTAGTAGAGATGGGGTTTCACCATGTTGGCCAGGCTGGTCTTGAACTCCTGACCTCAGGTGATCTGCCCACCTTGGCCTCCCAAAGTGCTGGGATTACAGGTGTGAGTCACCTTGCCTGGCTGAGAGGTTTGTTTTCTAACATGTTTCTCTATTGTTAGCCAAAAAAATAGAATTCTATAAACCTGCAAATAACTACCTAAATAGAACATTAACCCTCATATAGGGAAGAACAATGAATTTATTTATTAATTAGAATATATTGATGTTTATGGTGTATTAATAATTTTTCTGAAAAATCTCTGTGTTAATTTATAGGTAATTGTTTAATGTTTTTGTGGTTTTTAAAATTTTTATTACAGCTTCTAAAGCATGGGGGTGGCAGAGCAAGGAGGCCCTGAGATCCAGGGCCTAGGAGAGCATTCTGTGGATATTTGCTACTTCATTTCTTTGTTTTGCGAAACTGTACCCTATTGCATGAGGCTTTGTTTTCATGCTGTTCATGGAAGTATCACCAATATTCATTAAAATTCAGGAACTGGCTGGGCATGGTGGCTCACACCTGTAATCCCAGCACTTTGAAAGGCCGAGGTGGGCGGATCACCTGAGGTCGGGAGTTCGAGACCAGCCTGACTAACATGGAGAAACCCCATCTCTACTAAAAATACAAAATTACCTGGGTGTGGTGGTGCATACCTGTAATCCCAGCTACTTGGGAGGCTGAGGCAGGAGAATTGCTTGAATCCAGGAGGAGGAGATTGCGGTGAGCTGAGAATGTGCCATTCCACTCCAGCCTGGGCAACAAGAGCAAAACTCCATCATCTCAAAAAAAAAAAAAAAAAAATTCAGGAACCAGGATATAGGTTTTTTTTTTTTTTTTTTCGCACTTACGTTGTCACTGGGGTAAGCTATGAGATAGAGGTGGAAAAGGCCAGGCACAGTAGCTCATACCTGTAATTC
>PVKV010037029.1:0-15199 GCA_004027835.1 Alouatta palliata
CCCTTATAAGTTAGCTTATTTCTTGAATAAATGTTGGAGATTCCTTGCAGGTTGATATGTGTGTGTATTTTAGGGACTGGGAGCCCTTAGTTACCTGTTGGGAAAGAGTTGTAATGGCAGTGTTTTATACAGCATGTGTCTGTGGGGTCAGGGAGGGGAGAAACTTGGCATAGCCAGTTGTGGGCTTAAGAATAGTTTGTGTCTTTGGTTAGAGTGAGTTGTGTAAATGCGAAGGCCCAAAATATCTTTAACAGAATCATTGCTACAAAGCTGTAAAGAATTGGTGGCCTTATTTGTTGTCCCGGGTTTACAGTAATAGTTTACAGTAATGTTACAATATAGTAAGAAAGCTCTTTCAGTTACTTTGTGATACTAAATCTCTGTGAAGATGGTAGGATAGATGCTTTCTTCCATTTTACAAAATAGGAAATTTAGGCATTAGGAAAGGATTTCTCTAAGGCCACATGTTAAATTGGTGACAGAGTTGGGACTGTGACTCCTACATTTTGACTATTACTGCAAATCTGAGTGTTGGAAAGATGGGAACACGTATGACTGGTTAGATTGTATTTGGAGGAGACCGATTGTGTCAGATATGGATGTGGAACGTTGACTTCCTTGCCCAGTCTGACCTGTATGAAGTGCATATCTATGACTATATGATTTTGTGTTTATGGAGAAAGCAGAGCATTTCTGACACTTGAGCATGTATGTTTGAGAGAGAGAAGGCTTTCACAGCTTAACTTGTAGGAGAGCAGCTGCCTGGGTGCCGAGAGCTTAACTTGAAATCTGTGGGAGGGAAGGATCCTTTTTCATTCATTCAACAAATATTTGTTGATTGCCTGTTCAGTGAATGTGCCATGCCTTGAGGTGAGGATAATCAAGGTGTCTCTGTAAGTAGCCTGGGTGCAAATATGAGGGGAGTTGTTTTGACGGTGGTGGGTATTAAGCTGAGTGAAGCAATGTGGAATTAAAACCAGAAAACTGTTTTTGGGGATCTGGGAATTGTTGATATGTGTGCCTGTGGATGTTGAAACTTTTTGGCTGGGCTGAAGGAATTGAATACATAGTAAGAATCCCATCTGTGAATGTGAGGGAAGAATGCATGAACTAAACCAACCTAACTGTATTCTTCTGGAAAATAGGATGTTTCTTGATAGACTAGATTAGTGGTTCTTAAAGTTTTTGGGGGGTCACTTATGCTTCTGAGAATCTGATTGATGAAAGACACTGGACCCTCAAGTTAGAAGATGAGCATAAGCACGATCGTGTGATTTATGTATATGATTTTAGGGACTTAAACTGTGATGAAATACAGCCAATTTGTATTGAGATCTCATTTGAAAACTTTTCGTTTTCATTGTTCGGGGGTGAGGATGTTAGTATGAGCTTAATGTGAAGGAGTCTATGATAATATTTGAACATGTTGACATGAGAACTTTAGCATCCATGTGTTTTCATATCATCTGCAAACTTGTTTCTGCAGTGTTAGTAAAGTACTCTGAATTTGGTGATAGCAGAATATCATGTAGCACAAGTATCTATGGCTTTGTTCTTTGTCAGTATCTTTTTGTTCCTAAACTCTGAGAAATGGGTTCATCTTTTTTTCAGTTTTGAACTGGGCCTGAGGTGGTTTGAAGCTTCTGTCTTGGAGTTTAGCTTACTTACAA
The DNA here is from genome assembly GCA_004027835.1 of Alouatta palliata. NCBI lineage: Eukaryota > Metazoa > Chordata > Mammalia > Primates > Atelidae > Alouatta > Alouatta palliata. Next base: position 1,671 of record PVKV010037029.1, read on the forward strand.
CAAACGCTGAGTTAATCCTATGCAGGAGACACAGAAATGAATAATATATGGCCTCTGTGCTTGAAGAGATGCTAATTCAATTGAATCTGTGAATTGTTTGATGGTGGCAGCTCTCAAAAGGACAAGGAAGAGGGAAACATATTCCTAGAAGTTGAAATTTTATTACCCAATTGCGAAGAGTTTTTGCCAGTACTTATTCCTTGAGTGAGCATGAAGTGTTTACACTCTATATGCAACTTTGTACTTGAAAAAAATGTGTTTTTTATCATCTGGTGTTTTTGTATAAAGGAACTATTGATTTGAAAAGAAGGCAAAAATCATTTATATTCCTTACCTTGTTTTGGGATGTATTTTTACAGTGCATTTATGTGAAAAGGTTTTAATGTCAGCCAGGGGAGGTATCTCATGCCTGTAATCCCAGCACTTTGGGAGGCCAAGGCAGGCGGATCACCTGAGGTCGGGAGTTTGAGACCAGCCTGGCCAACATGGTGAAACCTGGTCTGTACTAAACATACAAAAATTAGCTGAGCGTGGTGATGGTCGCCTGTAATCCCAGCTATTCGGGAGGCTGAGGCAGGAGAATCACTTGAACCCAGGAGGCGGAGGTTGCAGTGAGCCAAGACTGAACTACTGCTGCACTCCAGCCTGGGCGACAGAGTGAGACTCTAGCTCCAAAAAAAAAAAAGTTTTGATGTCACTTCTGGGTATACATACATCTAGAAAACCCTTCTGGTATAAAATCCAGTAGGCATTTGACAGACTGCCCATTAATTTAGTGTTGGAAAAAAAAAAATTTAGTGTTGGAAATTAAAAATATCTGGTATACTTTGAAAAGGACAAGAAATTAAAAAAGGTGTTTTAATAGGATAGATTACAGGATTCAGTGAGATGGTGTAGCAGTCTTAGGAAAAATGGTCTGATGGTCTTTTCTGTCTACTGGCATAGCCCCTGTATAAGAATGTCATGTTAATTTGTAAAATGTTTAATACTCTTTTTCAGTTTTTAGTGGGCAGTGGGTTTATGGTGTTTTTTTCATAACATGCATGTGATACTTATGTATTGTGTGTATATATTTGTGAATGTATATGTATATACTTTATATTATTTTTTATTTTAATAGAGATGGGGTCTTCGTATGTTGACCAGGGTGATCTCGAATGCCTAGCCTGAAGTCACACTTTTGTATGGCCTCCAATTTGGTGGAATTACAGGCATCAGCCACCACGTTTGGCCTATGTACGGTTTCTTGTATTTATCAGATACCTAACAATATTTTTTAAATGCTTGTAATAACCACAAAATATGATTCAGGATCATCTTTTTTTTTTTTTGAGATGGTTTTTTCTCCTTTGCCCAGACTAGAATGCAGTGGCATGATTTTGGCTCACTGCAACCTTTGTCTCATGGGTTCAAGCGATTCTCCTACCTCAGCCTACCTTTTAGCTGGGATTACATGTGTCTGCCACCACACCTGGCTATTTTGTTTTTTTGAGATGGAGTCTTGCCCTGTCGCCCAGACTGGAGTGCAATGGTGTGACCTTGATTAACTGCAACCTCCACCTCCTGGGTTCAAGTGATTCTCCTGTCTCAGCCTCCCGAGTAGCTGGGATTACAGGAGTGTGCCACCATGCCCGGCTAATTTTCCATTTTTAGTAGAGGTTTCCCCATGTTGGTCAGGCTGATCTCAAACTCCTGACCTCAGGTGATCTACCTACGGCGGCCTCCCAAAGTGCTGGGATTACTGGTGTGAGCCATCGGTTCAGCTGAATCAGGAATTTTTTTATTTGTATTTTTAGTAGAGACGGGGTTTCTCTATATTGGTCAGGCTGGTCTTGAACTCCTGACCTCAGGTGATGCGCCCGCCTCGGCCTCCCAAAGTGCTGAGATTACAGGTATGAGCTACTGCATCCAGCCCTTTTTTTTTTTTTTTTTTTTTTTTTTGAGACAGAGTCTCACCCTGTCACCCAGGCTGGAGTGCAATGGTGCAGTTCGGCTTACCACAACCTCCACCTTCCAGGTTCAAGTGATTCTCCTGCCTCAGCCTCCCAAGTAGCTGGGATTATAGGCTAATTTCTTGTATTTTTAGTAGAGATGGAGTTTCACTATGTTGGTTAGGCTAGTCTCAAACTCCTGACCTCAGGTGATTTACCCGCCTCTGCCTCCCAGATAGGCGGGAGCCACCATGCCTGGCCCTGAATCAGGATTTTTAAGGGTCAAGAATGGAAAAAGAGAGGCTGGGTGTGGTGGCTGGGATTAACACCCGTTAATCCCAGCACTTTGGGAGGCCGAAGTGGGTGGGTCACCTGAGGTCAGGAGTTTGAGACTAGCCCGGCCAACATGGCAAAACCATGTCTCTACTAAAAGCACAAAAATTAGCCAGTTGTGGTGGTGCGTGTTACTTGGGGTCCCAGTTACTTGGGGAGCTCTGAGGCAGGAGAATCGCTGGAACCCAGGAGGCAGAGGTTGCAGTGAGCAGAGATCCACCACTGCCGGCCAGTCTGGGTGACAGAGTGAGACTTTGTTTCTAAATAAATAAATAAATAATAGAAAAAGGGGACTGCCATAGTGGCTCATGTCTATAATCCCAGTGCTTTGGGAGGCTGAGCCAGGAGGATCACTTGTGCCCAGGAGTTTGATACCACCTGGGCAACATAGGAAGACCCCATGTCTACAGAAAGTTAAAAAATTAACATGGCATGCCTGCAGTCCTAGCTTCTCAAGAGGCTGAGACAGGGGAATTCCGTGACCCAGGAGTTTGAGGCTGCTGTGAGATATGTTGGCGCTACTGCACTGCAGCTTGGGCAATAGTGTGAAACACTGTTTCTTTAAAAAAAGGAAAAGGATTTTCATGTTCTACTCTTGAGTTGTATTCTGAAATAGAATACAGCGCATCACTTTTTTTTTTTTTTTTTTTTTTGAGACGGAGTTTAGCTCTTGTTACCCAGGCTGGAGTGCAATGGCGCGATCTCGGCTCACCGCAACCTCCGCCTCCTGGGTTCAAGCAATTCTCCTGCCCCAGCCTCCCGAGTAGCTGGGACTACAGGCACGTGCCACCATGCCCAGCTAATTTTTGTATTTTTGGTAGCGACGGGGTTTCACCATGTTGACCAGGATGGTCTTGATCTCTTGACCTCATGATCCACCTGCCTCGGCCTCCCAAGCGCATCACTTTTAATTTGAAATGGCATTTCGCTCTTTTCACTCAGGACTTAGTGCAATGGCTCCATATCAGCTTGCTGCAACCTCCTTCTCCCAGGTTCAAGTGATCTCCTGCCTCAGCCTCCCCAGTAGCTGGGATTACAGGTGTGTGCCACCACACCTGGCTAATTTGTTTGTATTTTTAGTAGCGATGGGATTTCGTCATGTTGGTCAGGCAGGTCTCAAACTCCTGAGCTCAGGTGATCTGCCCACCTTGGCCTCCCGAAGTGCTGGGATTACAGGTGTGAGCAATGGCACATCACTTTTTAATAACTTGCTAGGTACTCTGTCTTTACAGTATTAGCAATTCCACTTGAGTCTTTATTCTGAGTCTTCCTCCATGCCTTATTAATAGAGAATTGGTCACCTTAGTTTCTGCCCAAGATGATGTGGAAGCACACAGTGGAAAAGTCTTACCATGTGTGTAAAACTGGTGGTGGTGGTCTCCATTTAAAATAATTTTGTATACAAGCTCTATGTGAAGCTACATTACTGTGTGAGTTGTGCAATTCACAGCAAAGTAGTCAGGAATCGATCTCGTGAAGCCTGCAAGGACCGAACACCCCCACCCCGATTTAGACCTGCGGGTGCTGCCCCACGACCTCCACCAAAACCCATGTAAGGAGCTGAGTAAAAGATTGAAGACAAATATTCTCTGGAGAAACATAAAATGGAAATTGTACTTGAAAAAAAATAATTTTGTATTGCTATTTTAGTTAAGTTCTAAGCCTTTTTTTTTTTTTTTTTTTTGAGACAGAGTTTTGCTCTTGTTGCCCAGGCTGGAGTGTAGTGGCACCGTCTTGGCTCACTGCAATCTCCGCCTTCTGGTTTCAAGCTGTTCTCCTGCCTCAGCCTCCCTAGTAGCTGGGATTACAGGTGCATGCCACCATGCCTGGCTAATTTTTGTATTTTTGGTAGAGATGGGTTTCACCATGTTGGCCAGGCTGGTCTTGAATTCCTGACCTCGTGATCTGCCCGCCTCTGCCTCCAAAGTGCTGGGATTACAGGCATAAGCCACTGCACCCAGCCTGATCTGAGTCTTTTAAAGGTACTATACAGCCTCACTATAAACTACTGTGAGAGCTGATTAGGCCAGCCTTTTCAGCAGCATGTAATATTTTAAACCTGGGTGCCACAAGAGATGGAAATGCAACTAGTTCATTTTTGTTTTGTTTTGAGGTTTGCTGCTAGTTTGTTATTGTTTTCCTTAAAATTAGTTGTGTTTTTTCATTTATATTCTATATGAAGAGGCTAGATTTTCTTCCTTATTACTTGTCATCATAGTTAATAACTGTCAATCTTATATTTCATATTTTAGAAATTGCTTTTTTAGCCGGGCGCGGTGGCTCACGCCTGTAATCCCAGCACTTTGGGAGGCCGAGGCGGGTGGATCACAAGGTCAAGAGATCGAGACCATCCTGGTCAACGTGGTGAAACCCCCGTCTCTACTAAAAATACAAAAATTAGCTGGGCGTGGTTGCGCGCGCCTGTAGTCCCAGCTACTTGGGAGGCTGAGGCAGGAGAATTGCTTGAACCCAGGAGGCAGAGGTTGCGGTGAGCCGAGATCGCGCCATTGCACTCCAGCCTGGGCAACAAGTGCAAAACTCCGTCTCAAAAAAAAAAAAAAAAAATTCCTTTTTTAGTAATTGCCTCATCAGGGCTGTAATTGGCAGAATGTGATATTTATCAAAATTAATTTAAAAATAATGGCTTCTAGTGATGGCAGAAATTTAACCAATAATCTTATTGCTATATTAGAGTTGTATTTCCTTCATTGAACATCTATGTTTTCATGTTTGGAAATCTATGAAATTTTTATTGTAGTATTATATTTACTTTTCATAGTCGTGAATCATTTGCCCTCAGACATACACAAGTTGATGACAAGGTTATATACTTTTTTTCCATTTAATTAAAAAAAAATTTTTTTTTGTAACAGGGTCTTACTGTGTTACCCAGGCTAGAGTGCCGTTGTGTGAGCATAACTTACTGCATGCTCAACCTCTTGGGCTCAAGCAATCCTTCCATTGTCCCAAGTAATTAGGATTACAGGCACATGCCATCATGCCTTCCTGATTTTTAATTTTTTTTGTAGAGATGGAGTGGAGTCTCACTGTGTTGCCCACACTGGTCTGGAACTTCAGGGCTCAAGCAGTCCTCCCTCTTCAGACTCCCAAATTGTTGGAATTATAGGCATGAGCCACCACACCTGGGCAATTTTGTTCATTTAAAAATGTTTTTATTTCTAATTTTTTAGAGATGGGATTTGGCTATGTTTTCCAGATTGTACTTGAATTCCCAGGCTCAGATGATCCTCCTGCTTTAGCCACTCAGTGTTTGGGACCACACGTGTGCACCACCACATGTGGTTAATTTTTAAATTTTGTGTACAGGTGGGGTCTTACTATGTTGCCCAGGATGGTCTTGAACTCTTGGGCTCAAGCAGTCCTCCCGCCTTGGCCTCCCAAAGTGCTGAGAAATGTGAGCCACAGTGCTCAATGAGCTTCTTATTTTTTTTTAATGTGGCAAATTGCAAACATTTGTAAAAATAAAGAGAATAGCATAATGAGCCCTCATGTAATCACCATCTAGCTTCAACAGGTGTCAACAGTTACCACACTGTTTCTGTATCTGCTAGCCTCTGTCCCTCCTTCCTTTCTTGCTTATTTTAAGCAGATCTTTCAGATATTATGTAATTTCATCCATAAATACTTATTTACATTCTTTTTACTGTTAAATGAGGAATTATTTCTTCAGAGTTAGGTTTACATAACTTGTAAAGTATTGATCATAGCTGGAACTAAACTGCTTATACCATCTACTTGTAATCCACATTACTTGTCAGTAGGGAATTCCCTTTGCAAGCTAAGAAGAAATGAGGTAAATAGTTCACATCATTGCTTTTTGATGTTTGCATTGAACATTTAGAACAGCTCCTATGTTATTTGGAATAGCTTATCAGCTTTTTTCAAATGCGCAAGAGGGAAATGAAGGATTTCTTACAGTTTTGTAGTCATAGCGACAAGATGCTAAAAAAGTTTTCTAGTTTTTAGTTCCTAGATTTTCTAGTGGGATCCAGTCATCACCAAGAAATCAAATGGCCCTGGTGATATTGAACAGGAGCTGAAATTGGTATAAAATCAACATGCTGTTGAAGAGAATGAAATGCACATTGTTTTAAACTTTGAAATTCTAATTGTAGGCATTCTCTGTAGACATTTGAAAGTTCATACCATTGCATATGTTGCATACCAAAATGTGAACCATGTCAGAGTGTGGTTATCATGGTAAGTACAAACATTGCGGAAAAAGGAAATATAACTAGATGGATTAAAGATAAAAAAAGTAAAAGGAAATAAATTTACAATTAAGTCATGAAGCTGAATTAAGCTATAGAGATTTTAAGTGGTTGCTAATAAAGTAGAAGCATTCTTTGCTGCAGAAGACTAATAGTTATAACTCAGATGAATGTGAGTTTCATCAATAGTGAAAGTTTCATCACTTATCTTTTGTTATATCTTATGTAATAGTCCCACAGTAAATAAATCATGAATCTTTGACTTAATTTTCTGGTTATATATTTTGTTCTATCTGTTTTCCCTGCTTGATAACATATCTGACTTTCTCATTCAAGCAGTTTTATTTGCCCTAAGACTGTAGGAAGACAGTGTATTAGATGATAAAGTAGTTATATCATGGTTTCTTGGTTAAATGGCACTTTTTTGAATGTGGAGGACACATTCCTTAAGGTTTCTTAAATTCAGCACTGCTGAAAGTGAAAGCTCCAGAGTTTAAATATTTGCTGGTACAAGCTTAAGAGAGTTGAATGGAGGGAATTTAAAAGATTGTCTTTGAAAGAAGAAACTGATAACTCTTAATATTTGGGAAAATGGTGTGGGGCGGGGGTCATTAATCAATCATGTTAAATGATTACTAGGTAAACATTATTATAGTATAAAGGTCTTCAAAGAAGACTGAAGGATACATATGTCACATAAGTAGGGAGTTCACCTAACTAAATGATAGCACAGGTTTGGAAATTAAAGTTTAGGTGCAGAACATCAAAGGAAAAAGAGCAGTCATTTTTTAAACCACAGTGAGTTAGAGATTTAAGTTAATGTTATTTTTGTGTATGTGTTTGTGTGTTTAATTTTTTTTTTTTTTTGAGTTGGAGTCTTGCTTTGTCGCTCAGGCTGGAGAGCAGTGGCTCTGTCTTGGCTCACTGCAGTCTCTGCCTGCTGGGTTCAAGTGATTTCTTGCCTCAGCTGGGACTACAGGTGCATGCCAGCATGCCCAGCCAATTTTTGTATTTTTAGTAGAGACCGGGTTTCACCATGTTGACCAGGCTGATCCCGAACTCCTGACCTCAAGTGATCTGCCTGCATCAGTCTCCTAAAATGCTGGCGTTACAGGTGTGAGCCACTGCACCTGGTGTGTTTTAATTTTAACAGGAAGAAAGTGAATTAACTTTCATGATTTAATTTTTTTTATTTTTGAGACGGAGTCTCCCTCTGTCCCCAAAGCTGGAGTGCAGTGGCGTGATTTCAGCTTACTGCAACTCTTCCTTCTGGGTTCAAGTGATTTTCTTATTTCAGCCTCCTGAGTAGCTGGAACTACCGGTACCTGTCACCATGCCCAGCTAATTGTTGTATTTTTGCGTAAATAGACATGGGGTACAGATGAGGTTTCACCATGTTGGCCAGGCTGGTCTCGAACTCCTGACCTTCAGGTGATCTGCCTGCCTCGGCCTCCCAAAGTGCTGGGATTACAGGCGTGAGCCACCACACCTGGCTGAGTTTAATTCACTTTAACAAGCCATTCATTTATTTGTTTTGTATTCATTCATTCCTCATTCCATTGATAACATTTTTCCAGTGCTTCCACCATATCCATTTCTGTGCTTAGGTGTAGGGAAAAGACATGGTGTATGTATGTGTGTGTATATATATATATATATATTTTAGATGTTTTTGAGTCAGCTGGGTGCAGTGGCTCACACCTGTAATCCTAGCTCTGTTGGGGGAGGGGGGCAAGGCAGGAGGATTGAACACAGGAGTTCAAGAGCAGCCTGGGCAACATAGGGAGACCTAGTTTCTTTTTTTTTTTTTGAGACGGAATTTAGCTCTTGTTACCCAGGCTGGAGTGCAATGGCGCGATCTCGGCTCACCGCAACCTCTGCCTCCTGGGTTCAAGCAATTCTCCTGCCTCAGCCTCCCGAGTAGCTGGGACTACAGGCACGTGCCACCATGCCCAGCTAATTTTTGTATTTTTAGTAGAGACAGGATTTCACCATGTTGACCAGGATTGTCTCGATCTCTTGACCTCGTGATCCACCCGCCTCGGCCTCCCAAAGTGCTGGGATTACAGGCGTGAGCCACCATGCCCGGCCGGGAGACCTAGTTTCTAAAAGAATAAAAAATTCAGGCCGGGCACGGTGGCTCGTGCCTGTAATCCCAGCACTTTGGGAGGCCGAGGCAGGTGGATCACCTGAGGTTGGGAGTCGAGACCAGCCTGACCAACATGGAGAAACCCCGTCTCTTCTAAAAATTCAGAATTATCTGGGTGTGGTGGCACATGCCTGTAATCCCAGCTACTCGGGAGGCTAAGTCAGGAGAATTGCTTGAACCTGGGAGGTGGAGGTTGCGGTGAGCAAAGATCAGGCCATTGCACTCCAGCCTGGACAGCAAGAGTGAAACTCTGTCTTATAAATAAATAGGTAGATAAATATTAAGAAACCTGGGCAGCAAGAGCGAAACTCTGTCTCAAAAATAAATAAATGAATAAAAATTAAAAAAAATAAAAAATTTGCCAAGTATTGTGGCATGTGTCTGTGGTCCCTGCTGTTTGGGAGGCTGAAGTGAGTGGATTACTTGAGCCTGGGAGATCAAGGTTGCAGTAAGCTGTAATCGCACTGCTGTACTCCAGCCTGTGTGACAGAGTGAGACTCTGTCTCTAAAGAAAAAAAAAATTGAGGCGGTGTACAGTGGCTCATGCCTGTAATCCCAGCACTTTGGGAGGCTAAGGCAGGTGGATCACGAGATCAGGAGTTTGAGACCAGCCTGGCCAACATGGTGAAACTCCATCTCTACTAAAAATATAAAAATTAGCCGGACGTGGTGGTGCATGCATGTATTCCCAGCTACTCAGGAGGCTGAGCCAGGAGAATCACTTCAACCTGGGAGGTGGAGGTTGTAGTGAGCCAAGATCGTGCCACTGCACTCCAACCTGGGTGACAGAGAGAGACTTCGTCTCAAAAAAAAAAATTCTAATAGGAACATGTTAACAAACATATTACAGTAATACTATGTAATATATTTTTTCATGTTAACAAACATACTACAATACCTACTATGTAATATTTTTGTCCAGGGTGGAAAAATTACTAAATCTGTGGTGAGAAAGGAAAGGTTAGGGTAGTTTCCTACAAATGGGAAGACCCAGCCAGGCTTTAAAGGATAAGTGTGAGATGTTCACACGTAGAGAGGGCATTCTATGTAGAGGGAGATCATCTGCAGACATATGAAAATACAAACATATTTTCATACAATGAAAATATGACACAGCAGGATGAATGCAGTGTAATTTGGATCGGTAAATTTTCAGCCCATTCCCTTATGATTTCGTGTGTCTTAAGTGGTATATAAGGTTGTCTTTTGTAATTAGAGATCTATCAAATAAAGATGGAAAAAATGTTCAACATACTTTTCTTAGACAAAAAGGTTTTTATATATATATATATATATATTTTTTTTTTTTTTTTTGAGACGGAGTTTCGCTCTTGTTACCCAGGCTGGAGTGCAATGGCGTGATTTCGGCTCACCGCAACCTCCGCCTCCTGGGTTCAAGCAATTCTCCTGCCTCAGCCTCCCGAGTAGCTGGGACTACAGGCACGTGCCACCACGCCCAGCTAATTTTTGTATTTTTAGTAGAGACGGGGTTTAACCATGTTGACCAGGATGGTCTCGATCTCTTGACCTCGTGATCCACCCGCCTCGGCCTCCCAAAGTGGTGGGATTACAGGCGTGAGCCATCGCGCCCGGCCAGGTATATTGTTAAAGGTAATTTCTAGTGAAGATTAACGTCAAGAAAATATTTGGTTATATTTTAGTTACTCAGAAAATTTTTACTAGAATGTAACCCACTCAGCATTCTAGTTAATCAGGCGTTGATTATAATAAGTATCTAGCTAGATCTAAAAATGTATAATTAGTTGTCTTAATAATGAATGAATCTCTCAGCCTTTACGTTGGTATATTTCCCCTCAATTTGTTGAAAATCCCAAATAGTGATTAAGATCGTGAACTCTGAAATCAGATTGATTAGGCTCAGATCCCAGTTTTTTCAACCTATTGATTGTAATCTTGAGCGAAATACTTACGGTCTTTGGTTTCCTTGACTCTACAATATGATGATATGGTAATGATAATATTTGTAGCATAGAGTTGGAGGATTCTATCAGATAATATTTGTAATGTGCTTAGCATAATGTGTGCAAGCAAATAATGCATATTTGTTACCATTTTAGTTATTTCTTCATTTCCAAAAAAGAATCTGTATAGCAAAGCAAATTACCTCCCCCATATATATTTCCTATAGAAAGTAAGAATATCTAAAATACACTTTTGAAGTGTGTATAAGCAGTGTCCTTATTTGTATACGTATTTTTATATTCTCAATTTTTAGCATACTATTTATCTTATTTTTCTCAGAATTCCACTTTTGTATTTTCCTGCTTCCTTTCAGCCTAGGCTTTTGTGTTTGGTTTTATTTTTTGAGTCAGGGTCTCGCTCTGTTACCCAGGCTGGAGTGCAGTGGCGTGATCTTGGCTCACTGCAACCTCAACTTCTTGAATTCGAGTGATCTTCCTACCTCAGCCTCCCATGTAGTTGGGACTACAGGCATGCACCACCATGCCCAGCGAATTTTTGTAGGTTTGTTTTTGTTTTGACTTTTGTTTTTTGGTGTTTGAGACAGTCTTGCTCTGTTGCCCAGGATGGAGTGCAGTGGTGCGATCTCGGCTCACTGCAGCCTCCGCCTCCCAGATTCTGGTAATTCTCCTGCCTCAGCCTCCGAAAGTGCTGGGATTACAGGCGTGAGCCACCTACCCAACCCAGATTTTTGTAGTTTTTGTAGAGGCAGGGTGTTTGGCTTTTTAGAAACTCTTTTCTTTAATTTTTTTTTTTTTAATGAATAGAGACATGTTGTCACTATGTTCCCCAGGTTGGTCTCAGACTCTTGGACTCAAGCAGTCCTCTTTTCTTGGCCTCCCAGAATGCTGAGATTACAGGTGTGAGCCACTGAGCCAGGCTTTTTTTTTTTAAACCTTCTTACCAAATGAAGGATTTGTCTCTAAAATGAGCAGTAATAGCACTCGTACAGTGTGAATTTTGCTTTGATGGAGAACCTTAAGTCTTAGAACTAAATTGGGGTAGTTATGACAGTTTCTTTTTTTTTTTTTTTTTGAGACGGAGTTTCGCTCTTGTTACCCAGGCTGGAGTGCAATGGCGCGATCTCGGCTCACCGCAACCTCCGCCTCCTGGGTTCAAGCAATTCTCCTGCCTCAGTCTCTCGAGTAGCTGGGACTACAGGCACGTGCCACCATGCCTAGCTAATTTTTTTTGTATTTTTAGTAGAGACGGGGTTTCACCATGTTGACCAGGATGGTCTCGATCTCTTGACCTCGTGATCCACCCGCCTTGGCCTCCCAAAGTGCTGGGATTACAGGCGTGAGCCACCGCTCCTGGCCGACAGTTTCTTTTTAAAGCTGGTCAGTATTTCCTGTGTTATTTAGAAGTCCAGTGCATTCTTCTAAAGCAGAACCCATTGTTTTCATTAAACCACCTCATTTGGTTCAGAAACAAGACCGCTGTATATTTTTTTAGTGCTTATTATGTGCCAGGCACTATTCTAGGTACTGGGATACAGTGATGGACAAAATAAGATCCCTGTTCTGCTATCTTAGACTTAATAATTTGGGCATTTTCATTTTTCAATATAGGATCTTTCAGAACTGATATAACATTCTGTTAACCAGTATGTTACGTGTTTTTGAAGCAAGATTCTTAAGATAGATTAAAGATTCCTGAAGAAATTCCTGGAATATGATTTTCTGCTAAAGCAAATCAATTCTGTGACAAAAATTTCTTTCCCCTGAGGAAAAGATACTGTGTGTCTATGTTTTAACAGGCATTCCATGGATAGTTAGTCCTTTGAGATATCAGTGATATATATTAAATTCTCTGTTAAGAATAAAATAAAATACTGCAGAAAAAAATGTAAAACAGAAGAGTCAAATGAAGCCTGGGCATAGTGACTGTCACCTGTAATCCCAGCACTTTGGGAGGCCGAGGTGGGGGGATTGCTTGAGCGCAATTGCTAGACCGCCTGGGCAACGTAGTGAGAACTTGTCTCTACAAAAAAAAAAAAAAAAAAAAAAAATTAAAAAATTAGCCAGGCATTGTGGTACACACCTGTAGTCCCAGATACTTGGGAGGCTGAGACAGGAGGATTGCTTGAGCCCAGGAGGTCAAGGCTGCAGCTAGCCAAGATTGCACCACTGCACTCTAGCCTGGGCAACAAGACAAGATCCTTCCTATCTGGTCTTGTACTGTGTCGAGTACTGTATTAAGCCCGAAGTCTGTAACAGTGAATAAAACAGATAAAACTCATTGCTTTCGTAGTGCTTCCTTTTGAGTAAGATAGACAGTATTAAATAAATGGGAAATATGTCCTAGCATTTTGATGACAGATGTGGTAAAGGAAACATAAACAAGATAAGAGATGTTGGGTTGTTCGGGAAGTCCTCTGAGGCACTAATATTTGAGGAGATACTTGAATGATATGAAGGACCTCATGTAATTATCTGGGCATGAGCATAAGTCCTGAGACAGGAGTACCCTTTGGTGTGTTCAAGGGATAGAAAAGGCTAAAACAGTAAGTAAAGCGGGGAGTAATGATAGGAGATAAATAGAAGAGGTAGCCAGGGACCAGATAACATAGGGACTTAAAGACTTGATAGGTATCTAGTTTTTTATTTTAAGTTCAATGGAAGCAAGGAAGTGACTTGATCTAATATCTACACTTTGAAAGATGAATGAATCAACCAGGTTGACCAGTTAAGAGGCTGTCGCAGAGCTGGGCGCGGTGGCTCACGCCTGTAATCCCAGCACTTTGGGAGGCCGAGGCGGGTGGATCACGAGGTCAAGAGATCGAGACCATCCTGGTCAACATGGTGAAACCCTGTCTCTACTAAAAATACAAAAATTAGCTGGGCATGGTGGCACGTGCCTGTAGTCCCAGCTACTCGGGAGGCTGAGGCAGGAGAATTGCTT
>PVKV010037030.1:0-15188 GCA_004027835.1 Alouatta palliata
TCCCTCCCTCCCTTCCCCTCCTGCCATGTTTCTCCCCCAACTCTGGGCAGCCATGCCCTCCCCTCCTGTTCCTGGTCTTCTCTACTCCGCTGGTTCTGACCCATCTCCTAGCTCAGCCCACCATCCCCCACCCTGCTCCTGCTGAGCACCTTCTTCCTCCCCATGCACCCCTCCCGCTTCTAGGCCAGGTGGGCTCAGGCGCCCCAGGCCCTCCTTAGAAAAGCCTTCTCTCATGTGCAGTGGTCCCACCTCCCAACCCTACCACTGCCATCCACCCCATATTAACTGTAATTTTGTAAGAAGAGTGACTTGTTGGTTTAATAAATCTCTAGTTATTGTAATAATTTATTGGCTGCCATAATGTATTTATTAGTCACCTGCCGTTAATAAAAAGTACCCGCTTTCCTAGCGTGAGTGTGGTGTGTTGTCAGGGCCCAGGAAGCTCCCGCCAGGCACACTTGCCCAGCACATGTCCTCGGGCCTTGCCCCGTCCTGGTCCCAGCACCGCAGGCAGCCTGGCAGAGCAGGCACACTTCTGCTGGGGACAGAGGATTGGGGCGACTGGGCGCCCTGTCAGGATCGCCATCCAGCACACGGCTGCTCCATTCTGCGCCGAGCCACCTTCCTGTCCTGGCGAGCTTGGCGGCTGCATGGACATTGCTGTGGGTGACGCAGCAGCGGCCTTGGCTGCACTGGCATGGCTTCCTGCTGCTCCTGGGCATCCACTGCAGCCTGGGGCAGGTGGAGGTCGGTGGCAGGGGTTGTCGGCCATCTGTGACCCCTGGATTCTTTCTCTTTTCTCAAATGGTAGCATCTCTGTTTTGAATGTACCCCGGCGTCTGCTTCCTCCAGGGTGCTGGTAAGGATGAGCTGTGCTCTCGGCTCTTTGGTGATGGGTTCCAGGCAGCGTGCCGAGGGAGGGTGGTCAGGCCTGGGGGGCTGGCAGGGGTCTCAGTGCCGGCATCTCCCCTGCCCTGCAGAAGCTCCCCTCCTCACTGCCCTGCTGAGCACCCCCCGCCTCCATCCCCCACCTGAGTCTCCAGGATCAGCCATCTTTTGGGGCTCCCTCCAAGGCCCTCTCCCCATAAAGCCAGGTTTGGTTCTGCCTGTCCTCTGCTCCCCAAGCCCTCCCCTGCACTGCCACTCCTGAGACCATAGACTGTGCGTCGTCTTTCTCCAGCTAGACTCTGAGCTCTCGGAGAGCAGGAGCCTAACATGGTCATTCTTATATCCTTGGGGCAGCCTGGCAGAGCGCCTCACACACATGTGCCAGTCAGTACTGACTGGAAGAGCGAGTGCGCGTGAGTTGTGCTCTGCAGCCCTGAGGCTTGGGGGCTGTGGAGGGGCTGAGCCTTAGCCAGTGGAACTGTGGAGCCTGAATGAGCCAGCCTTGATTTCTCCTCCACACCTAAGCTCAGTGGTGGTCAAGGGGCACAGTCCCCACTCCCAACTCAGGTCACCCAAGTGGCGGTTCCTGGCAGTGCCCAGGCAGATGTGCAGTGGAGGAGGGAGCGTGGCTCTGGCTGTGGGTTTCCAGCTCTCTACGCAGCTGCAGGCCCAGGTGGCTCTGTGGAGAGGGGTTTTGTGGGTTTCCAGCTCTCTGTTACACAGCTGCGGGCCGAAGTGGCTCTGTGGAGTGGGGAGCGTGTTCCTGTGGAATCCTTCTGGTCTCGGAGCCTCGCCACTCTGCCCTCATATGTGGCTCAGTTAGCTTGAGTGCAGGGAGCCTGAGGCCCTGAATCTGGGTTCACTGGGCCTTAGAAGCCTCTGGCTGACCTTTCTGAACAGACCCTAACAAGGTGGCTCAGGGCAAGTGAGACCTGCTCCTCAGTGAGATCACATGGATGACAGGGAGATGCTCCTGGGGATTGAGAATGAAAGGGACGGAGAGGTGATGAGATCATATGAGTTTACTGAATCTGTTTAGCAGAATGTAAAGGCAGTGCCATGTGCTACAGTTCCAGGGGGCGGGGGGAAATAAAGCCGTGCCAGCTGTCCAGGTGCCCCTGAGAGGCAGCTGAGAACTCTGCCCCCTCCACCTATCAACTTCAGCAAGTAGGAGCAGGGTCTGGGGCTGGCCGCCCGTATGTGTCCTGGTAGAATGACGCAGGCATGGGAGAGGTACGGAGTGGGGACTGGCCGTGAGGTGCACGGGGCCCGCCATGCTGTTGTCAGCGTCCGTTCCTCCAAAGCCCCACAGCCTGCTGATAGAGACTGGAGAGACCCATTGCATAAGTTCCGGATCTGGCCCAGCTGTGTCACTGAGGTGTCCCCTCAGGGCGGATGAGGTTAAGTGACACGAGGCAGGGAGAGCGCTGGCACAGCGTGGGCCTCGGTGCCTGGTGTGGTCACTTCATCTTTGTCGCTCTCCTGCTCAGAGAGGATGGCGTGGCGGGAACCAGCAATTCGTCAGCACCCACAGTGTGCTTGTCCCTGGGGAGGAGCTCATCTCCCCATGAACAACGCCCAGTGGCGTCTACACCAGCTCTCTTCTTTCTCCTGTTACTTGTGTCACTCTTCTTACTTCAGAGGTAGAGTTTAGCCTGGGTCACCTCTGGGCTTTAGATCCAGGGAGCTGGGTTTACAGTGGGCAAGCTTCCAGGGCTAGGATGGGGTCCTTGGGGAAAATAAGGAAAACTGTCCCTTCCTCCCTCTCCCTGTTCAGAAATGGATTGATTCACAGAGAAAGATGCCCTCTGTACTGCCGAGAAACAGACTACCCAAGTGAATGTGCTCAGCATCCCAAAGCAGAGTTCTTGCCCAGGGCAGAAGGCTGGCCCCTCGGTTCAGCTTCTTTGGGGTGCTCATCATGTTCATCCATTTGCTAAACAGCCTACTGTGTGCAGGGCAGCGCTCCACATCTGCCCTACTTAGAATGCCATGCAGAGTCAGATGTGGCTGAGTAGGACCCAGACAGAGGAGGTGCAGCCAGTTCCCCAGGCACTCATGGAGTGACCCTGCCAGGAGCCTCTCCCCTGAGTGGTGGCCCCCAGGATGCTGGCAGGACCTGGCATGCCTTCCCTTCAGACCACGGGAGGGGTCTGGAGTCTCGCACCACTCCCAAGGACATCCCCTAACCCAGGATGGGCCCGGGAGGAGAGGTCTAGGCAGGAAGGGCCAAAGCCCAGCTCTCCGGCTCCAGTTCAGCCTCCACTACTCCCAGCACACACACCCACACACACACAGGCACAAACACAGGCACACATTCAGGCACATGCATGCACACACAGGCACACACATTCAGGCACATGCACGCACACAGGCACACAGGCACACACACAGGCATGCACACACACAGGCGCACACACACAGGCACACAGGCACACACATTCAGGCACATGCACGCACACAGGCATGCACACACACAGGCATGCACACACACAGGCACACACATTCAGGCACATGCACGCACACAGGCACGCACACAGGCACACAGGCACACAGGCATGTGCACACACACGTGCTGGGAGACTCTCGCATCGCTGGGGACTCTGCAGTGAGGAAGCCTGGGTCACCCTGTCGTCAGCCTCCCCAGAGAGCCATGTCTGGTGCCCAGTCTAGCCTCTGCCTCTGGCCCTGACACGACGGGTGCTCTGGAAGCAGGGAATGAGATGTGCTGTGAGGTGTGACGGACTCAAGTTCCATCTGGTAGCCTCTGGGAGGAGCTGCTGTGTAGCCCAGTCCCTCTCTGTTAAGCCTAATCCTCTCCTTCTCTTTCCCTGTCTCTGTGTCTCCCTCCCGCTGTCTGTCCTCTCTCCTCCCTTCCTGCGGCCGCAGAACCGCATGCACGAGTCTCTCATGCTCTTCGACTCCATCTGTAACAACAAGTTCTTCATCGATACCTCCATCATTCTCTTCCTCAACAAGAAAGATCTCTTTGGCGAGAAGATCAAGAAGTCGCCTTTGACCATCTGCTTTCCTGAATACACAGGTGGGTGCCAGGCAGTGCTGTGCAGGGGGAAGCCCTCCCCTGGCTCAGAGACAGGCTGCTCGGCCAGCACCTCTGGGGCTGGCTGGCAAGCAGGACCCACTGCAGGAGTGTGGTGGGGCGAGGAAGAAACAGCGCTGTGTCACCAGGTTTGGGCTTCCAGGGCACAGCCCTAGGTGTGGTGGGAACGGCCCCTCCTAAGATACATGTGTTATGACCAGGGGACTCAGGAGTGACATGGTGGGGAGCAGGGCACCAGGACAGGATCATGGGCTTCCCCCTTCCTCCTGGTCTCCCTCTAGAAGAGGTCTCAGGAGAGCCTCCTGTAATCTCAGCAGTGGCCTTCCCTTACCCCTGCCCAGGGCCACACAGCGCCTTTGCATGAAACCGAAAGGTGGACATGTGGCCTGTGAGCGGGCCTGGGCTGCCTCTTGGCCCCACCTGCTTTCTCTACTCCCTGCTTCGGTGCCTGAAACATGCTTCCTCTCTGCAGCCTGGGCCCAGCCAGACCACTCCACCCCATCCTGCATCATGCCTGTTTTCCCTTCCCAACCCCAGCCCCATCGTACTTCCTCTCTCCTTCTTCCTCAGCCCCCGGTCTTTGCACCAAATCCAACCACTCCAGCTATCTGCAAGCCTCCTCCATCCCTGCCCCCCTTTCTCCTGCCTTCTCTGGGGCTGTTTTCTTGCTCTCAGGGGAATGTATCACAGACCTCCCCCACCCCACCCTCAAATGAAACTCTTTGCAAATGGATGGATGAGAGAAGGTGGCTTCTCTGGGGTGGGCCAGCTCTGGGGTGCTGCTAATGGCTAAAAGCAGTGCTGATGGAATGCCAGAGCCCAGCCGTGGTCCCTCTGGGGGCTGGGAAGCTTCTGAGGGTGCCTGGGGTAGGAGTGGCCTTTGCAGGCTGCAGAGCGCAGAGGGCCAGCACCCTGCCATGGAGGAGGAGGTCCTGTCATCCCCCAGCTCAGGGCACAGGTTGGCTGGGCCAGGAACCCATGTTCTGACAGCCCCAGAGTAAGACTTTGGGCATGGGCTCAGTCCCAGGGCCACACAGGTCCCCAGGCCCAGCCACAGGGCTCCCACATCCAGCAGAGGTTGATGCCGGGCACCCCACCCTTCCCCACAGCTGGGAGCAGTGTGTGAAGAAGGCCCATCAGCACATTCTGAGCACAGCCCGGGCCTCACTGATGCTCCATGCTAATGTGAATTTACAAGGTGGTTCTTGCCCTTCCCAACGTGCAGAGCAGGCGGTGAGGCCAGGAACTGTGCCCTGCACCCGAGGCTCTTAAACAAAGTCCCAGTAGGGCACGCAGCCCAGGTCGCCTCTGGAGCCAGACGACCTGCAGCTCAGCAAGTTGCTCAGTCACCTGTGCCTCATTCTCATCTGGACACCATAGTGGATAATCATGCCCACCCTATGCCCACCGCAAGGGTGACTGGAGGGACGGCTGCTTGGTCTCAGAAGCGCTGGCTGTGGCTGCCATTGGTATTATTCACAAGATGGAAACCAGGGAGAGGGAACTGGTCATGGAGGAGGTGCCCTCTGCAGGGTGGAGCGAGGGCAGGAGGGCACAGGACAGGCCCCGAAAGGTCAGCCCCAGACGACCCTTGGGCAGAGCCAGGCTGCAGCCCACTCTGGGCAGCCACTGCTGACCTCTCCCAGCCACAATGATAGAGTCCAGTAGGCCCCCTCAGGCCAGGGCGACCCTCAGGGGCAGGCCCAACCCTATGGCGCTTTCTTGTCCAGCGTCCCACTGGGGCCCAACTTGAGAGTGGCCAGTCTCACTGCTGTGGAGTGCAAGCACTAGGTCAGTCGGAACCTGGGAAACATGAGTTCTCCAGGGCCTTCAGAGGGATCCAGTTAGAATTCAGATGATATCATGGGTGACAGATGGTCACCAGTGCAGTGGCCCCGTGGAGCGCAAGCCTGTGAGAGCACAAAACAAGCAGCAGGGGTGGGGCAGGAGGTGGCCAGCTGTCTAAGGGACGTGTGGGCCAGCGTGGCCAGGCCGCAGCAGGGCTGTGTGAGGACACTGGGCTTGGCAGACACAGGAAAGGCACGGCTGCCTGTGGCCACCTTCCACCCTGGGCTATGCCTGGCTTGGCTATCTATCTCTGGACAGGAAGCTCCTTGGCAGGGTCCACGTGGGTCGCTTTGTCCAATCCGTAACAGCCGTGCTGGGGGCTCGGGCCAGCCACCCTTGGCATCTCTGCACCAGCAGATCAAGGATAAGGCTTTGCCCTGTGGGTTCGGGCACTGCTGCTGGGCTGCCCAGAGCTGGTCTCTGCCGTGACACCCCACCCAAGTTTGTCCCCACCCCCTGCCCCTTGCCCCGTATATTTGCTGATCACTGGTCTAGAGTCCAGGACTGGAGCCAGGTCTTCTGGTTGTCTTTAAAGGATAGGAGGCACTCCTTGCTGTGGAAGCCTTCCAGCGGCCCAGTCCCACCACCTCATCCCACGGCTCGTGCCCTCGGCCCACAGTTGGAAGATGAGGCAGGGCCTCTGGGGCAGGGAAGGATCGTCCCACGTCCAAAATAGCATATTGTTTCCGTTCAGGCCAGATCCTAGTGGCACTGAGGGAAATGGACATCTTTCTTGTTTGGGGCTTTTCTGCACTTCTGTCTTGGATCATATTTTAGGATCTTTAACTGAAAACTGTCTACATGGCAGAGTCACGAGAGCTTGGGTTGCAACTGTTTGGAAAACTGTCATATTACCCACAGGTGTGCCCTGGTAGCCCCACCCAGCCCCAGCCAGGATCAAGGGGACACCCAAGGAATTGGCGGGGACAGAGGGCCCCCCATTGGCATCATGCATGCTGATGTCCCTTAAACTTCCCGCCTTGGGGACACCAATGCCCCCATGGCCTGGTCACTCACTCAAGAACCACGACTACTAAGGATACGCTGCCAGCCCTGCTGAGCGGCCTCTTCTTAGAGGAAACCAGTGAGGAGGGAGCGCAGGACCCTCTGAGTGCCCACCACCTTCCTGGGCAGGCCCCGCTCCAGACTTGGATTTCTTGGTTTGTTGGAATCAGCAGGATTGGTTTAGACCATGGGGCGGTGCTTCAGCCTGCTCATCAAGGAAGCTGAAGGGTCATCTGTAGCCACTGCCCTCCCAGGCAGGGCTCCCAGGTGGATCTGGTGTGAAAACAGTAAGAGACCTTGCAAAGTCCAAGTCTTCGCCATCTCTGGCCAGGCAAATGTTCAGCCCATGTATGGTTGCTGCACAAGTAATTGCAGTTTCGCAGGCCAGGCACAGTGGGTCACACCTGTAATCCCAGCACTTTGGGAGCCCAAAGTGGGCACATCACAAGGTCAGGAGATGGAGACTATCCTGGCTAACACAGTGAAACCCCATCTCTATTAAAAATACAAAAAGTAGCCGGGCGTGGTGGCACGTGCCTATAGTCCCAGCTACTAAGGAGGCTGAGGCAGGAGTATCACTGGAACCCGGGAGGCAGAAGTTGCAGTGAGCTGAGATTACACCATTGCACTCCAGCCTGGGCAACAGAGCCAGACTCCACTCAAAAAAAAAAAAAAAAGAGGTAATTGCAGTTTTGCTATCAAAAGTAATGGCAAGGCCGGGCGTGGTGGTTCATGTCTGTAATCCCAGCACTTTGGGAGGCCAAGGCACATGGATCACCTGAGGTCAGGAGGTTCAAGACCATCCTGGCCAACATGGTGAAAGCTTGTCTCTACTAAAAATACAAAAATAAGCTGGGCGTGGTGGCATGCGCCTGTAATCCCAGCTACTCAGGAGGCTGAGGCAGGAGAATTGCTTGAACCTGAGGTGGAGGTTGTGGTGAGCCGAGATCGCGCCACGGCATTCCAGCCTGGCAAGAGCAAAACTCTGTCTCAAAAAGAAAAAAAAAAAAATATATATATATATATATATATATATATGTTAAAAATTATTTATATATAAAAAATGGTAAAACTATCTCAAATATATATATATATATATATATAATGGCAAAAACACAGTCACTTTTGCAGCAACCTAATAGTTGTTTAATTTAAAATGCAACTGCAGGTTGGAATTGCCCGGCAGTTCCTACCGCTCGCTGCCTGTCTCATCCCACTTCCCGGGACACGCCACAACCCACTTCTTCTCTCCATGTCTCCAGCTCTGTCCACGCACAGCACTCACCAGGGCCTTTCTCTGTTCTTCTGTGTCTTGTTACAGGCCCCAATACCTATGAAGACGCAGCCGCCTACATCCAAGCACAATTTGAAAGCAAAAACCGCTCACCCAACAAAGAAATATATTGTCACATGACTTGTGCCACAGACACGAATAATATCCAGGTGGTGTTCGACGCCGTCACCGACATCATCATTGCCAACAACCTCCGGGGCTGCGGCTTGTACTGACCTCTTGTCCTGTATAGCAACCTATTTGGTAATGATTCCAGCACCCACAGAACAGCTTGCGTGCGCACACACACACACACACACCCCCCACTAACAAATGCAAGTTGGTAAATAAACTTTAAAAAGGCATAACAAAACCTTATATATATATATACAAATATATATTTAAAAAATCTTTTTAGTTTGTACTAGAAAGAGCTGTGGACAGAACTGACCACCATCCCGTAACTCATGGAGGTTTCCCTGGGACCGCACGTGAGCAATGTGTGTCTACACATTCACACATGTGCAGATGGGAACTTGGTTTGGAAGTCCCTCCTTTTGAGGATAGCCCCGGGGTTTTCCTCTCTGAGCCCCATTTCTGAGAGCAAGGGAATGGCAGAGAAGGCCTGGCTTTGGCCCAACCAGCTCTCTGCGTTCCGCCCTCAGAGCCTCTGCACCCTCAGTTCCGTCCTGCTCTTGGCAAATTCCAGACCCTTTCAGAAACGGCCAATGCCCTAAGCCTCTCCTCACCCTACACTCCCAACAGAACAATTTAAGGTTGCTTCTCTTTCGGGTGGTGGTGGTTGTTAATTTCAGGAATCTAGAAGAATCATTGCTCCGACCAATCCACTGTCTCCTGAGTTTTCTTTATTCATGTTAAGATGGCAAGAATCAGAGAACAGGGAGACTTGGTCTGCTTTCTAAAAGCAGCTGACAGAAGGGGACTGAAGTTCACCTGCAGAGTTGAAGCCAGCCCCGCTCCAAGAGGGCATGTGGGAAGGCGGGGAGCAAGGGGGGCAGGCGTGGCCTGGGGAGGGCCGGAGTTGCAGGCCTGACCCGAGTCAGGGTCCTGGGGGCCCAGGCTTCCCCAGGCACCGGGGACGGGCTCCAGGGGGTTTCTGAACCCTCGTGCTGCTGCCCCATCTTGCCCCATCCCAGCATTAGTCAAAATGTTCTAGGGTTTTTTGGTTGGTTGGTTGTTTTTAAAATCAAAGAAAATGGTCAGACTGGACCCCTTATCTCTCTCTCTACAGACTGCTTCATGGACTCTTTGCTGTTGACGTTCATCTCCTGGTAGCATGACCTTTTGGCCTTTGTAAGACACACAGCCTTTCTGTATCAAGCCCCTGTCTAACCTACGACCCCAGAGTGACTGACGGCTGTGTATTTCTGTAGAATGCTGTAGAATCTGGTTTTAGTTGAGTCTTCACATTTAGAATTTGAAAGGAAAAAAAAAGAACATTTCTCATGTGCTTTGTAGCTTAAAAAAAAAAAGGAAAACTCACCATTTCATCCATATTTTTTTCTTGCAAAATAAAACATACCCATCTGCACCCATGCTTGCCCCCATCCCACCTTGCGGCGTGGCCCCTGGCGCTCCTGCTAGGGTGCCAGATCCATCTGCCGCCTGGGGCTCCCGTGCGGTACACCGGTCCACAGAGTGTGCTCAGGCCGGGCTTTCCAGAAGGCCACACAGGCCACTGCAAACCCTGCTGCCTGCCGGCCGCCCAGACACCACAGACGCCACCTTGCGGCCCTAAGCCACTCCCGCCACACACTCACTCCAGGTTTGTACAGAAAAAGCACAGCTCTCACTGGCCAGTAGCTGCCAAAAAGAACACCCATCGTATATGGAAATCCAGCCCCATAGAAAACAATGTGCCCACTGACCCCCTCTCTATGGATAGCCTTTGTGGGGTTTTTTTGGTTTGTTTTTTTTTCTTAGTTTTTGTTTTTTGTCCTGCTGAGTACGATGTATTACCCTCCACAGATCAGTTTTCCTAGTCCTTGGGAAACAGGTTGTGGTTTTTTCCCTCTGCCGTGTTGGATTTCTGGTTCCTGCCGACACCCTCCGTGCGTGCGCCCCTCCCCACCTCTGCCTTTCTTTTGGTGACCTGTGTCCGCTCTCTCATGTGGGGATGTTTGTGCTGCAGACAAAAAGAACAAAAAAAAATTTTAAATACCACAAGATGGAAAAAAAAACACAAAAAAATTTTAAAAAGATGGAATGTAGTGTTTACATTAAAGCCACCGTTTTCATGACCAATCCTGTCATTTCTACTTTGACTAATATCCAAACCCCAAACCTCTTCACCATTTCACTTTTAAGACTTAATCTTTGCTGAAGACGACCAGTCACAGCCATTTCAAATAAAGAGAAGGCAAAAAGACAAAACACAGAAAAAAAATTAAAAAAAAAAAACTTAAAAAAAAAAGGAAAAAAGAAAAAAAAGCCCACGGGTCTTTGTAAGCCTTTCTATTCCCAATTGGTGAGGTTTCTGTGATATCTTACACACTGCCAGTCTACTTCTCTGACTAATGGAAAATTCCTGTGTAGCTCAATAAAAGAGAATGTTTGTCTGTACTCCTGAGTCTCACCCTGTGCCTTCCAACGATGGTTTTATGGGGTGGGCTTTGTTCTGGCAGGAGAGGGAAGGAGGGACTCAGCCACACATGCTGGGAGGCCAGCAGCTAGGAGTCCCCCACAGGTCCTGCCCATCTCCTCAGTGCTGTCATTGGGACCCCAGCTCAGAGCACAGTTGAGGCAACTGCTGCCGAGTGCCGCCTAGGAACGAGGGCAGGGGAGCCACCACTTTCTCCCACGATACCCTCTCTTCCTAGTGCCCAGCGCCTTCTCACCCTCACTAGGTTTTGCTTTCGAGAGAGGTGGAAGTGAGGCTTAGGAAGCAAGAAATACAAGGAGGGCAGGTGAGCCCCCTCCCCTATCATGCAGGATCCTGTTTCTTCTGCAGCCAGTGGTTCCCCCACAGTGGGAAGATGGGTGGTCCCAAGAATGAGGCCAATTGCCTGAGCCCATCTGCACCCAAAAGGTCCCAGCCACTCACTTGCCCAGGAGGAGCTTGGGCCCAGCCTGACGAGGAAGGTTGCCTTTGGTTTGCGCCCTGACTGCACCTGGATGACAGGAAGCCCCCTGCAGGCCGGACACACAGTGGGTAACCCAGCAATGCAGTGGGCACACAGAGTCTGATCCTTGTACCTCCCTGGGTGTAGGTCTCACCACCCCCTACATCGCCCGCTTTTGCTAATTAGCAAATCGGTTGGTTGCAACAGGGACCTGGAGGCAACCAGCCCACTGAACTCCTTGCGTAATGTGCACGTGCCACTCACTGGCCAGGCAGCGAACAGTCTCATGCATCATGGCGTCTTCAGTGAGACAGGGGAGCCCCGAAGAGCTCAGTTACCTGGAATCCTCTCCACATCCCAACAAATGGAATTATAGGCTCAGAAAGGCCTCTCTGGGCAACTTCCAGTAGTCTTTTGAATCAAGGGGGTGGAGGCAGGGGACACTGTTTCAGAGACTATGGAAGAACAAGAGCTACTGTTAGAAATACCCAGCCAGTCCAGGGACCCCTTAAACCTTTTCTGCTTTCCCCCAGTTCTCCAAACTCCAGCTTGTTACCTGCAGAAAGGAGCACATGACCTACCCTCTCTATTGAGAGGAAGGTTTGCAATCCAGGCCACAGCTTGACTTTGTAACAAACCGAGATCCACATGGAAGGCTGAAGGAAACCCTAACATTATATATGGCATATTTGAATTTCTCTAAAACTGAGCCATATTCTAATAGGGTTCTTTCCCAACTTTCAAATGAGTTTTGCAGACAAAACCCACAAGTTTCTTTGCCTCATTTTTCTTAGAAGGGAGGTCGCAGCATTTTTTGGAAAGGATGCAGCAAAAAGGCCAATTAAATTGGAGCAAGGAGAGTGGTGGCAGAACCTATCTATTACATATATTTTTTAAAGCTCCACAGTGATTCCTTCCTCCCCTAGTTTATCTGCGCACACAATTGGAAAAAGCTAGTTTTAGAACCTAATCAAATAGGAGACTTACTTTCAATGGCAGCTAAAAAGCTTCTAAAAGAAATTGAGAAAATCGCCTCTATTCAGGAGGTAAACAAAAAGATACCCATCATCGCCACCTGTGGAAACCCTCCAGGTCTTTGACCTCTGCCCTGAAACTCATACTGAGAAAGTCCCAGGGTCGCTGTGAACCTCTTCTGGCTCTGGTGGAACCGTTTTTCACCCAGTTAGACCACCTAATGAAGACGGGGCTTCAAGATGCACCTTTGTTGCCTAGCTGGCAGTTGCTTAGGGCAATAAGGTTATTAAAAGAGTAATTGTCTAAAGGGGGGAAATGAACACAAAACCACCCATCGAGATAATAAAAATGCAGATCCAACACATTTGTTTTTCTAGACCAGGACTAATGACTGACCCTGATGTTGGAATGCTAACATCCAGAGAATGATCCAAGTAACGCTGGCTGAGACCAGATCTGAAATCAGTTAAAATGCTCAAACTGCCTGCTTTGGATACCCTGCAAGATTAAAACAAACAAACAAACAAAAAGGGGCACTTTCACTGCTACAGCCGATTCCATTCCCAGAGAATCAGTCCCTTTTGGTTTGATATTTGTGTGACTTTTGATGTTTGGGGATAAGGCTTTGCCACTTGGGAGAGTATCTTTGGTTAAAAAGACTCAAAATCCAGAAATATCAGCTGTTTGTCCCAGCTAAAATCAGGTAATAAGAGACTTAAAAGGATTTTTTTTTTTTTACAGCTCTACAGTTAGAAGTCAGCTTATTAATTAAAAGCCGCTATTCAAGATACATGTTTACCTTGGTAAGGCCTTCCTACTTTCTCTCTTTTGGGATCCTGTTTTTGGCAATATTTTCTAGTCAACTGGAACCCCCTCTTTAAAAAAAATGTGTTCTCTCTGTGCGCTTCGTTTCCTAAGCATCCTCCCTTACTTCCCCTCCTCCCTCCTCTTTCTTACTCTTTGCCATCTTGGGTACCACATGAAAAGATCTAGAGGGGACCTCTAATGACTCAGAGCCCTTAAGGAAAACAGAAAAAGCACCATAGACTCCTCTTTTGGGGAGAAATCTGTTTTTCCCCCACAGGACCCCAAGAGTTACAGACAGATTCCTCTCAACTCTGCCCTCTTTTGTACTTCGTGACTGGATCTCCTTGGCCGCAGACACTGCTCTGTCCCGCACTCTGAGGGCCTGACCTTGCGTGTGTCGTGACTGCAGTTGTTGACAGTAAATGATTCCACCCAAAGGCTCCGCAGTGATTCTAACATTAGCCAGGTTGGAGCCACGTCTAGCCTAACAGAAAAGCAGCAGCCCTGCGAGGCGGAGGCCCCAGATGCTGAAGGGCCTTTGAGGGCAGGCGGGCAGGTACTGCTCCTTTCCAGGGGCTTGTTAGCAAGGCTGCAGCTTCCTTTTCCATGTGTGTCCTGCTCCAGCAGAACTGAAAGCCACCACAGAGAGGATCAAGTCTGCTGGCTACAGATAAAAGGGTACTTTGTCTACTTAGCCCAAGAGGCCGCCTGGGCACCTGGATTCACATCAACACAAGTGAAAGAGCCACATGCTCCACCATAAAAGCCTCACAATTCAAAAAAAAAACCAAAAACTCAGGATAACACAGGAGGTCAACAAAACAGGACCACTAAGAAAATGGAGGGGGCAACACAGCCTCATTCCCAAAAAGCCCACAGAGGCCAGGGGCAGCTCAACCACCATCCGCCAGAGCACCTGGCCACGCCCTGTGCTGCGCTTATAAACCTGGACCCACAGCCCAGCCTGAGCACTGCTTCTCCAGGCACTGGGTGTGAAGGCCATCTGCCTGACCCTGCAGCCATCCAGGGCAGTGAAACGGGTCCTGGGAGGAGAAGTCCACCATCATAACCGCCCTCAGCACCTGAGGCACCTGGACACCCCCAGGAAGTGGTGAAACCCTCAAGGGTCCAGGTGTGAAATGGATGGGTGGACTGAGGACTTTGCTTTTTGGGTCATTTTAAGCTACTTAAGCTCCTGCTCTGAACAGTGTGGTATGGCTGTTTTACATGTCAAGACTCTAAAATTGATCCAAACAATTTTTTCTTTTCACACATCAGAAACAGGCAAACACATGGAATTAGTAGCATTTATAATGGGTGCAACGTGTAAAGTATAACATAATTCAAGGAGAGTAAAAGAATCTTTTGCTACCCACTTACCTGGAAAAAAAAAGACATAAATACAAGGGAAAGAAAAATTCAGTTCTGCCCTCTCCAAATATACTACTAGGAAAAATAAAAGTTCTCAATTCAAAAAGATGGAAAAAACCCTCCAACCAAAATAGTGCACACAAAATCCAAATCAAAATGAGATTTAACGTTGGTACTTCTGGAAAAAGCTGCCTTCAGCTTTTTCCAGAGTTGAGAGGAATCTGTCTGCCTTCAGCCACACACAACAAACTAGTAGAGTTTGCTTTTTATTATTATTGTTTTACAATAAAAACAAGTAACTATGCTCTCAGCAAAACAAATTTTTTTTTAAAAATCACAGAAATTTACTAACAGCATTTCAAGGTAAGGCTTTTGAAAGATTTATTGAAATAAATTATCTTTGCCTAAAAATGTTCCTATCACCTTTTTCAATTACATTTCAACATTCTAAAAACTTTCAGTTATGTAAAATACATTTAACTTTGCCAATAATTATGGATAATACTGGATTCTTCCCAAAAGGACTACCACAAAACAAATCTTTCAAACAGTAAAAAAAAAAAAAAAGTAATCCCATGGGGCATAAAACTGAAGTCTGTAACCTGTGACTGCACGGTTCAAATCCTTAAACGTGAAGAATCTGAAGAGATTTGGGACCTGGGCCTGCTCCAAGGCATGGAGGTTCACACCTTACCATCTCTGTTGAATTAAACCAGGAAGAACACAGCTATGAAAATGTAGCGCTCCCGGAGTGAAAGATACAAAAGTTATCTTTGATTTCTTCAGTAAAGCCCTTCAAGGTTTACTCTCCCATCTCGCAAGGCCCACATCTTGTTCAAGGACCAAACCCACAGGCTTTGGCATTGCCTAATTTAAG
>PVKV010037031.1:0-15188 GCA_004027835.1 Alouatta palliata
CCTCCTGGGTTCAAGCAATTCTCCTGCCTCAGCCTCCTGAGTAGCTGGGACTACAGGCGTGTGCCACCATGCCCAGCTAATTTTTTTGTATGTTTAGTAGAGATAGGGTTTCACCATGTTGACCAGGATGGTCTCAATCTCTTGACCTCGTGATCCACCTGCCTCAGCCTCCCAAAGTGCTGGGATTATACGCATGAGCCATTGCGCCCGGCATAATTTACATTTTTAATTGACTTTACTATATTACGTTTGGTTTTGCAAAGAAACCAAGTTATTCCTAAGATTTTAAGTATACAACAAATCAAAACAAAGAACCAACTTTATAAACTGAAAGCTACAGAAAATCAAAAGCAAGAAAAATATATTTGCATAGCCTGTCATTTTCTCCAGATATGACAAGAATTGCCTAAGTTCTTCCCAAATGTTTTACTAAATATGAAATAGACAGGTTTGATCAAAGCTGAGTATCACAGAATTTTAGGAATAGGCAAATACAACATACAATAAAAGTAAAAACCTGATGATGCTTTCTGACATTCTCCATAAAAATCATAACAAAGATATACAGAAAACAGAGATACTAAAGATATTTATTTACCAGAATCACAACCCAAACTTCAGTAAATTTGAGACCATAAAATTTAAGTGGATTTCGTGAACACTGTAACTAAAAGTTTACGTCACATTAATATATTCATAGCAATAAATAAAACTGAAGAAAAAAATAATGTGTCAATATTCTTTGCATAGATTAGAGATCAAGTCTTATGAGAAAGAATACTCTACTATTTCATATTCAAAACACTGTCAGTTGCTGGGCACAGTGGCTCACTCCTATAATCCCAGTACTTTGGGAGGCCGAGGTGGGCAGATCACTTGAGGCCAGGAGACGGAGACCAGCCTGGACAACATGGTGAAACCTCGTCCCTACTAAAAATACAAAAATTAGCCAGGTATGCTGGCACATGCCTGTAATCCCAGCTACAGCTACTCGGGCGGCTAAGGAACAAGAATTGCTTGAACCTGGGAGGCAGAAGTTGCAGTAAGCAGAAATGGTGCCACTGCACTCCAGCCTGGGCAACAGAGTGAGACCCTGTCTCAAAAACAACAACAACAATAAAAACACTGTCAGTGTAATTATCACAATACACATGAAGAAGAAACTACATTACCAAAATAAAAATCTACATTACCAAAATAAAAAACAATAATTTTGATCTACTAATTTATGTTAAAATTCCAGAAAACATTTAATTCACATACTATAGAAACAGAAGAAAAAAAGGGTTGTCAAGATATAACCTACCCTGAAAAAATCTCTACTCAAACTAAACACTGGACTTCCATAATTGCTAGAAATTTGGAGCACAATGCCTAACGCATCTCCAGGGAACTCGATTGGTTTTCACCAGTTAAACTATAAAGAGTTTGTTTTGGCAACTGCAGACTAGTCACAACGAGTGACAATAATACATGCCAACTCCAGGACAATAGTCACCTCTAGCAAGTGAGGTAAGGGTTGAGGCGGGAGAAGAAATCTAAAATGTTTTCTAGCTTTAAAGAAATATGGCAAATGTCAACATGTACAGAGTATAACTGTTAGGCACAGGTTATACTATTCACTAGACTTTTCTGTAGGTTTGAAATATTTCATAATTAAAAAACTGGAGAGTAAATCGTAAGTTTTAATAAGTTTATGATTCCAAATCTTAATATTATCCTATACTGTGCCTTTTTTTCCTTTAATCCTCCTTACCCCATTCTCAGATTATTAAAGCTATCACATATTTATGCAGGAATACCTGAATAGGAAGAGTACAAACATTGGTTTTACAAGTCTCTTGCTAACCACTAAATAAAGGAACATTTTCTGCTATTAGATTTAACTTTTCAGAGAGTAGACCCGGCTCAGGCAGTTGGCAGTAAAACACAAAACTAAATCTCTGCAGTCAGCCACAACCTTGGTGGCAGTTCAGGAAATAAACACCAAACTCATACATTTTTGTTCCTGTTTGTTCCTCCTCACAAGTATAAGACTGTCAGAAACTGGTATGATTCCAAATGTTCAGCGGCAAGGCTGTTAATCAAAGGTGTAAGCAAAAAACAGCTTCGTTACTCCTTCTGTAGTGCCTTTATCAGGAGAGTGAGAAAGAACCAATAGCTGCCAAGGTGAATGGGACTTCAAGATGGCTGCCCTGTGAAATGCAGCTGAGGAAAGAGACAACCTGGAGTCACCACAGCGCATCTACCCAGGCAGACCTCACAAGATTTCTATTATCTACTTAAAGAGACTATTTTAACAATATATTTCTAAATATCAGGAAATAGGGACTAGTCACACAATCTCTTAGAGCTTCTGTCATATCACCTGCAAAATGAAGATTTTTTTAAAAGTCCCTTCCTTGTGCAGTTGTGAGAATTAAATAAGACAGTAAGGGCAAAGGTAGGTTATTCACCAACGGAAGTGTAATGTGTAATAAATATATGCTTAAAACAAATAGTTTAAAAGTGGTTCAAATCTGGTAAAAAAACAAAAAAATATATATATATATATATATATATATATGTAATTGTTGCATTTTATTTTTTTGAGACGGAGTTTCACTCTTGTTGCCCAGGCTGGAGTGCAACGGCACAATCTTGGCTCACTGCAATCTCCGCTCCCTGGGTTTAAGTGATTCTCGTGCCTCAGCCTCCCAAGTAGCTGGGATTTACAGAAGCCCACCACCACACCGAGCTAATTTTTTGTATTTTTATTAGAGACAAGGTTTCACCATGTTGGCCAGGCTGGTCTTGAACTTCTGACCTCAGGTGATCCACCCACCTTGGCCTCCCAGAGTGCTGGGATTACAGGCATGAGCCAATGTACCTGGCCCCTGTATTCTTAAAACCAGCAATAAACACTGAAACAGGCATGCAATTCATTGTTGTGAATGAGGTTCCCCGAAGAAGCACTGGGGGGAAGAGTGTCTCTATTAGGCAGGCCATCTCAATAAAAAGGGATCAGCACTTCACCAGGTATTTTAAAATGGAACCTGCAATCTTTTCACACTACAACACACTAAATTAGCATTCTCAAAGTATAGTCTACAGATCCCTAGGGGTCCTCAAGACTGTGTGTTCACAAGGTCAAAATATTTTCTTAAAATATTTAATTGCCCTCTTCACTGTGTTGATATTTGTTGAGAGTGCAAAAGCCACAGTGGGTAGAGCGACCGGTACTACCACAAATCGAGGCAGTGGTACCAAACTATACCACTGTATTTTTTACCACCTAGCACTGGCAATTTTTTAAAAAGTCTGTTTCACTTCAGAATGTCCTTGATGAACAGTAAAACTGTTTTTATTAAATTTCAATCCCTGAGTACGCATCCCTTAACATCCTGTGACACCAAATGGCAAACACACGTGAAATGCTTCTGCTGGACACCAACATAAGATGACTGTCTCAAAGAAAAGCACAGTTGCAACTGTTTGAGCACTGAGCTAGCTACTTTTGTTGTGGAAGATCATTGTTACTTGAAAGAATGACTGACAGATAAAGCATAATTATTCTGAAAAAAAAATCTGAAAGATATTTTTCAAAAATAAATTTTAAAAGCCCATCCTTAAAAAAAAAAAAACAAAAAACAGCGGACAGAATTTGTTGTCATTGATAAAATTCAACTTTAAAGTGAAAATTAAAGTCTGAAGAACTTCTACCTACCACCATAAGCTTGACAGCTCCCTATACTTAAAGACTTTTCTGATAAAATCAGCAGTGAGGCTAACAAATGTAGATTTTTGATATTCTATAATGAAACGTGTCAACATTCAAAAGAACTACATAATTCAAGGAGCCACCAGATGATGGATGTATGATGATACAAAATCATGTCTGGGTAAGAGATTCATTTCAAATACAAGACACACCAGTGAATTTAATGTAAGAGAGTATAGAAGATTTGCTGATCAAATTTCAGATTCCATATTGCAAGTGACCTTTAAGAAACTACCACTTGCAGAGTTTTAGTGTAGTAGCAAAAGAGGAATGTCCACAACCTGAAAACGCTACTAATTACTCCTCTCTTTCCAACTCTGTATTTATAAGAGGTAGACTTTCTTCAGATACTTCATCCAAAATAGCAGATCATTATAGATGGAATACAGAAGTGAAGATGAAAATCCAGCTTGTCTTTTAAGCCAGACATTAATGATATCTGCAAAATGGCACTCTCTTCACTAATTTTTTTAGAAAACAGATTTTTAAATAAACATATTAGCATGTAATGTATAAAAGAGCCTCGAGACCAAAAAATTTAAGAAATGCTGCATTAAAGTGATGACAATCATTAAATTATGATAGATAAGGTAAATAAAGTCTCAGAAAGTCCCACTGCATGGCAATTAGTAATATACACCTGGTGACAATTCAGGAAACAGTGAATTCATGTTTTAAACCAGTGATAAGAAAAAAGTTCAATGAAAAAGTACTTTGAATGCTTATAAGCACACATATACAAAAGGCTTAATTCAAACCTCTCAAAATCAAATACCTGACGCAATGTTTCCCAAAAAAAATAAGAAAACGCATCAAATTAATGTTTCTCATAAGCACCCAACAATCCAACTTAAAAATGAAAACATGGCCAGGCGTGGTGGCTCACACCTGTAGTCAGGAGTTCGAGACCAGCCTGGCCAACATGGCAAAACCCCATGCCTACTCAAAAATGCAAAAAATTAGCCAGGCGTGGTGGCGCACACCTGTAGTCCCACCTCCTCAGGAGGCTTAGCAGGAGAATCGCTTGAACCTGGGAAGTGGAGGTTGTAGTAAGCCAAGATCACACCACTGCCACTGCCCTCTAGCCTGGGTGACAGAGTGAGACTCAGTCTCAAAAAAAAAAAAAAAAAAAAAAAAAAAAACGCTTACCTTTATTTTTCATTTACTACACTTGCAGGATAGTACCATACAGGACAAATGATAAATTCTATAGTTTCAGTTAAGTTTTCAAAAGGACCGATAATTCTGCAACTTCAAAGAGCATTTCCATTGCTATACTTTGTTCTTCAAATACAAACGAAGATATTCTTAGTCATATGTGGAATTGGTATGTGTTACCAAATTCAAGCTTGAAAGTAAATAAGGCAGGCTACCATCAATAATCTTAGCTGCTACTTTTTCTGGGGACTATGTCTCATGACAATATATAGAGTGGCTAACCAAGTGTCACAGAATATAGTACTGAGCTAATCTGATTAGCCAAGAGAAAGTTTAAAAAATCATCTGTGGCTTAAAAAACAATGAGTTCGTGTCCTTTGTAGGGACATGGATGAACCTGGAAACCATCATTCTCAGCAAACTGACACAAGAACAGAAAATCAAAAACCGCATGTTCTCACTCATAGGCGAGTATTGAACAATGAGAATACATGGACACAGGGAGGGGAGTATCACACACCGGGGTCTGTGGGGGGGGGGAAAGGGGGAGGGACAGCGGGGGATGAGGAGTTGGAGAGGGACAGCATGGGGAGAAATGCCAGATATAGGTGATGGGGAGAAAGGCAGCAAACCACACTGCCATGTCTGTACCTATGCAACAATCTTACATGTTCTTCACATGTACCCGAAAACCTAAAATGCAATTAAAAAAAAAAAAGAATTCACTCACAGACACTTAAAAAATAAAATACTATGCCCTCCCCCCCAAAAAAAATCATCTGTGGCTAAGACGATGTTAGCAGGGAAAAAGAAAAAAAAAAAGAAAAGAAAAAAAAATCATCTGTGCCAAAAATATAATGAGCAAAAAATAAAGTGAGGAACAAAAGGACTTAATATTTGATTCTGAACCTCAAGTGTCTTAATAAAAACACTTTGAGGCCAGGTGCAGTGGCTTACGCCTGTAATCCCAGCATTTTGGGAGGCCGAGGTGGGTAGATCATGAGGTCAGGAGATCAACACATCGAGGCCAACATGGTGAAACTCTATCTCCACTAAAAATACAAAAATTAGGATGTGCCTGTAGTCCTAGATACTCAGGAGGCTGAGGTAGGAGAATCGCATGAACCCAGGAGTCGGAGGTTGCAGTGAGCCAAGATCGTGCCGCTGCACTCCAGCCTGAGTGACAAAGTGAGACTCTCTCTCAAAAACAAAACAAAACAAACACTTTGAAGCAAGAATATCTGAAGGCAGACTAGCCATCATGTGAGTCACTAAAATAAGCTACCTCACTTAAAAACCATTCTAAAAAGTACCATTAGAGTACTACTAATTCTTAGGAGGAAACAAATGATTTCAACACATTTGCTTTAATGAACCTATCACTCTGTGCTCAATCTTAAGCCATAGATGTGTTCAATGCTATACTAGGTACCATGGAGATAAGCATGAGATACAGTCCTCTACCCACAAGGTTTAATAATGGGACAAAATAAGTAATAGAAACTTACTGCCATACAAGTCCAGATAAAGGAAGAATCAACAAAGGATCGATCAGTAAGGGAAGGCTGATTATGACTATAAAAGACAAATCTCTGGCAGACGAAAAAGAAGGGGAAAAGCAGAGGCCACTGTGCAGGAAGGTATAGTAAAGGTAAGATTTCCACAGATGGGGGTGGAAAAGGGCTGGGGATGATTGGTGGAGTTTTCATAGGGTTGCTTTGGATTAAGTGGTGTATTAGTCTGTTTTCACACTGCTGGTAAAGATAATGAGACTGGGTAATTTATAAAGAAAAGGAGGATTAATGGACTCACAGTTCCACATGACTGGGGAGGCCTCACAATCGTGGTAGAAGGCAAAAGGCATGTCTTACATGGTGGTAGACAAGACAGAATGAGAGCCAAGTGAAAGGGGAAACCCCTTATCAAACCACCAGATCTCATGAGACTTATTTCACTACCACAAGAACAGTATGGGGGAAACCGCCTCCATGATGCAATTATGTTCCACCAGGTACCTCTCACAACATGTAGGAATTATGGGAGCTAAAATTCAAGATGAGATTTGCGTGGGGACACAGCCAAACCCTATCAAGTGGTATCCAGAAATGTGTATATGTGATTCCTACTACAGAAATGACAAAATGACCAAATATGAGAATAAGAGGAGGCTAAGAATTATTATGGCCAAGACAACAGAAGAACAATGTATCACTGGCAGAAACATGGATATATAAAGAATAAAGAAATGGAGAAATGAATTTTATTTTCTATCTCCTGGTTTCAGCTAATAAGAAATCCAAGTGGCAGGCTGGGCATGGTGGCTCACACCTGTAATCCTAGCACTTTGGGAGGTCGAGGCAGGTGGACAGCTTTGCACTCGGGAGTTCAAGACCAGCCTGGGCAACATGGTGAAACCCTGTCTTTACAAAAAATTTTTAAAAAATTAGCCATGCATGGTGGCATGTGCCTGTAGTTCCAGCTCTCAGGAAGCTGAGGTGGGAGGACTGCTTGAGCCCAGGAGGCAGAGGTTGCAGTGAGCTGAGATTGCACCACTGCACTCCAGTCTGGGTGACAGGATGAGACCCATCTCCCCGCATTCAACCAAAAAAAGAAATCCAAGTGGACTATCTGTTAAGACAACTAAAGATACAAAGCTGGATATCAGGTGAGTGAGTAGACCTCTGTCACTGCTACCAATCCAAGCTCTAATCCAAGCTTCTGTCATATCTCCCCTGGATTACTGTAACAGCCTCCTGGTCCCAGCCCTGTCCCTGCCCCATGGTCTCTTCTCAACCTACCAGTTAGAGTAAGTAAGCCTTTAAGATGTAAATTGAATTTACATCATTATTCTGCGTAAAACTCTCCAGTGACTTCCCACTTTACTAAAAGCAAAATCCAAAATACTTTTCATGGTTTACAAATCTTTTCATGATCTGCCACTGCCAACACCCACCCTTCTTCCCTGGCCTAACAGCCCACTACTCTTCCCCCTTGCTCATCTACTTTACCCACACTGACCTCTTGGCCACTCCATGAACATGCCAGGCTTGTTCTCAACTTGGAGCATTAGTCATTACTGCTCTCTGTCCTTAAAAACTCCTAGCTGGCTAACTCATTCCACATGGCTACCCCTTTTGCCTCCTTCAAGACTGTTCAACTTCTTTCACCTGCCCAATGAGGTCCCACTCTGATCGTGCTGTTTTAAATTGCAGGTCCCACCCTCAACCTGATACTCCTGAGCCTACTTTCCATTTTATTCTGAGAAAACTTACCAACTTCCAGCCAATGATATAATTTACTTATGTTTATTGTTGTCTCCTCTTAGTAAAATGTAAGACCACAAGAGTTGAGCCTTTGCTTATTAAAGTATCCCAAGCCTAAAAGGGGGCCTGAAAAAAGCAGGCACAAATATTAATTTATTGAATTAATGAACTGCTACAAAGGAGTCAAAGATAATAAAAAATGAAAGCAAAAAAAGTCACTGTTATCAGCTCTATCCCTGCCCATTTCTTTCAATATTTTCTAACTCAGTAATGGTTTTTCTATCCATCCAGATGCTTAAGCCAAAAAAAGCCTGGAAACCATTCTAGACTTCTCGAGCTTCCAATTCCCCACAGCTGAATAATCATCAAAAGGTGTCAAAATAACCTCTAATTCTGACTGACTTACCTGATGGCAAAAAAGATTAAAAAAAAGAAAATTACCTCTATTATCCCTAGAATATGATCCATCTTTTCCACTCCCATTGCACGAGTTCAAACATTTTTCATCTCTAACCTAGACTATGACACCCACAACTAGGTTTTTTGCTCTAATGAATTTATATTTAATGAATTTTTAGATAGATATGACAGAAGATGACAGTTAAAAGAATATAAAGTGAAGAATTAGATCCTTGAAGGCTAGAAAAATAAATTTTATCCTCACTATCTTTCTTCCTATTCATATACTCCAAAGTCCAGCTCAAATATTATCTCCACTTCTGAAGCCAGTTTCCTCAGGCAAAGTGCACATGCGTTTTTTCCTCTTTGTACATAACTCGATTAGAGCGCTTTGTAGCATTTATTCACATACCAGTTGCCTCACTGGACAGGAGTCTAATCTTATTCTAGCATAGGGCTTAGCACCAAAAATATCTATTGAACAGATGAATGAACATTTCTGTCTAGAACTGGCAGTTATAAAGAATAATATCTAAGAGCCAGATATGATGGTGCATGCCTGTAGTCCCAGCTACTCAGGAGGCTGAGGTGGGAGGATCACTTGGGCCCAGAAGCTCAGCCTAGGCAACATAGTGAAACACTGTCTCAAAGAAAAAACAAAAAAAGAAGAAAATCTAACTTTGAATAAAAGTAGGGATGCCAAAGATAGAAAACAATAGAAATTATCTATAGTTACCAAGAAAGAGTAGATAAAAATACTAAAATGAAGACCCAAGGTGGGGAAACGTAAGGCCAAACACATGAGCTATTTCCACAGAGATAAGGGTAATGGTTAAGAGAGAGTTCCATGAAAATAACAGGGAAATATTAATAGATCATTTTGAATTTCACAGAGGAAAGCAGAGGTGGAAGAAGGGGTAACCCAAAATAGCACATAAAAATAAAATATATTCTCTCAGACAGGAATACTGAACTAGAAACAAATTAATTGGGTTCATAAAAGGTTGATGACATGCAGATTATTTTAATTAAAGAGAAAACACTGTAAACTTACCATTAGTCCCCTCTAATTCCCTCTCCCTAAAAGATACCCAAAGGTACCAAATTCAATCATTAGAAAAATGGGCTCAAAGGGAGCCTCTCAAAAACCAGCAAAATCACATTAACAGGAGTAAAGGTATTAAAACTAAAACTCCTAACATATTGAACTCAAATGTGGTTTCATGTTTCCTTACTAACTCTACATTTTATAGACCTGTGCACTATTTAAAAGAAATGAAGAGCCTAGAAAAGCAGGTACAGTTCTATGCTTGATAGAAAAATGTGAAAATATTCAAAATAATGCCTACCTCATTTATATTTCAATGTAAAATCAACTGCTTACTCCCTGTAAAACAGCTTAGTCACTTATACTTTGGCAGGTTCATAACCAACCTAGGTTAACACTAAGGTAATGGTTCTGTAGCTTTTCTGGGCCAGAGATTCCTCTGAGATGCCAATGAAAGCTCTGGTACTATCATATACAACATATATCTAACATTTTAAAGATGTCGCAGCAGTCACACAGCCCCTGCTGTTCTATTTATGACTTCCATGAGATCCAAGGAACCCACTTGTAGAACTGCTGCTTTAATGACTAGAAATAGCAAATACATAAGACTCCTCAAAGGAGATAAACCACTAACAATTCTAGAGCTTTTTTCTTGGTCATGCAGGCAACTGAGAAACATTTAATATAAAAATCCCTATTGGCTGAATTTTATCAAGTGATATACCTCCAGATTGAGCTAAAATGTATGTATGTGCCTAAAAATAAACTTGAAACCTTAAGTGTTTAAAAATAAGGTACAATATTAATAACAACAGCTAATATTTGAGCATTCATTATATACTGAGCGTTGTTCTAAGTGTTTAAATGTATTCATATTTACACATAAACGTCAATAAACTATTATCCTCATTTCATAAACGAGGAAATTAAGACACAGAAAGGTGCAAAGAATCAAGGAACAATAACTTGAAACAGAAATAATGAGGTTAAGAAGCAAAAAACTGTTACAGTGTATTATAACTAATAGCAACTTAGGACTGCACTTGTATTATCACAGTTCTACAAAGCAAGAACATACTGTCCAAGCCCCAGAATAAGGAAGGCAATCTTAATTCTCTTCCATATCCCTACCAAGATAATCCTTATAAAACAACATTCCCTTTAGAGTACCCTGTAGCCAGAAATGTGAACATGAAATGTTCAAAAAGATCACAACACTGAAGTATTTTTAAAATGTAAAATGAAAGACGAATTTTGAGGCTAACAAATGTTAGCTTGCTAAATCACTGTCTCTGTAGAAGTACCAGGAATAAATCATGCTTTAAAAAAATTAGTCAATAAGATGTAAAAAATCTGAAATAGGTTACTATTTTCTACCAAAAAAGTCCAAGTTTCTCTAACTCAAACTTTGATCAAAGCTATGTCTTCTTTTTACTATCTTGGTGCCATGCCTCTTCCATTCTAGGGACAATCGCAAAAGTAGAGAAAATCTCACAGGTTCAACAGATCTTATTAAATCCCATCAATCAAAAGGTACAGAGCTGTAAAACTCTTTTGCTGGTGGGGAGAGGGTATTGAGTCTCCCTCTATCATCCAGGCTGGAGTGCAGTGGAACGATCTTGACTCACTTCAACGTCTGCCTCCCAGGTTCAAGTGATTTTCTTGCCTCAGCCTCCCAAGTAGCTGGGATTACAGACGCCTGCCACCACACCTGGCTAATTTTCTATTTTTAGTAGATACTGGGTTTCACCACATTGGTCAGGCTGGTCTTGAACTCCTGACCTCAGGTAATCAGCCCCCCTCAGCCTCCCAAAGTGCTGGGATTACAGGCGTGAGTCACCATGCCCGGCCAAAACTAAAACTCCTAACATACATTCAAATATGCTTTTAATTTCAGACAAATATCAGATTCTTTAGATAGGCCTATACTATGCCCTGAACAATGCAGCATGTAATAAATATTTGCTGAAGGGTTGAATCTTCTCTAGTGTAAAATGGACGTGTTGAAGATACCGTTACCTTAACATTTTACTTTAACATCTGCCTCCCATACTACTACACTACTAATTATTACAGCATCAAAAAACTGCAGTGAAACCAACCTTCTACCTTCAACAATGTAAGTAAAGAGTTATAATTTACCATTTTGTTATGCTGTCCATCCAAGAAAAAAAAGAATAATTTTTTAGATCATTTTATGTAGCTATTGGTAATCCAAGATACCACAAAAAAATTTAGGAAGATGTTCCTTTTTTTAAACAATTGTGTTCTTAACATACTATAATTTCTTTGAAATGTCTGATGAAATGCAACAAAAGCACAATTTTTTTTTTATCAATAAGCTTTTTGAACTAGATATGAGAAAATTAGCTCCATTAAACTGAGGTGGCCTGTCGCTTTAACAGTATTCTAAACTCAGTGAAAGATAAAAATCCCAAAACGAGGAAAATATAGTCATGCTGAATGTGTGCCCAAGAAAGTTCCCTCTGTATTTAATTCACAAGTGGAAACATTTGCTTCTGATTTATTGAACTGTTAAAATATCTCATTGCAAACACATACAATCTTAAAACTCTATGTGGAACCTTCTTGGAAGCCAGTATCAATTAAAAGTTAATCTCTATGCAATAAAAGGGGCCTCTTGATATACAAAGCATACAAGATGAAAAATTCAGACTAAAATACTCCCTAATATCAAGCAGTATTTTTTAACTACAACTTATACTTGCTGAA
The DNA here is from genome assembly GCA_004027835.1 of Alouatta palliata. NCBI lineage: Eukaryota > Metazoa > Chordata > Mammalia > Primates > Atelidae > Alouatta > Alouatta palliata. The sequence goes on from PVKV010037031.1 coordinate 12,365, forward strand.
TATCAATTTAGTAAAACAAGCAAGGGTGACCTTATCTTGGCAAAATTCAGAATACTGTTTCTTCAACATCTTAGAAGGCAGCTTGATGAACCACATTCTTCCATCTGCTTTGTTCTATATCTTCATATCCCAAATGGAAATTAAACCCTTCTCAAGTAATGGCCAAAATTTCACTAATCACAAGAAAATACACAGAGCAGAGAAGCAGCACAGTATGAATAACAGAGGTAGACAAAATGAGAGATGGAACAGTCTTGGTAATGACCTTAAAAAAGCAAACAGGAATGTATGTTGAGACAGAAAATCTATACAACATGTACGGGAATCACATTAAATAATTTCATTCCCACTTACCTGATGAGCTCTCAGTAAATACTGTTAATGTTTGTCCTCCGACACTTTGCAAGACAAATGGATGTTCTCTAGGAGCACTGACTGAAGCCGGTTTTCCGCCAATATCGTGAATATTTGCAAGATCCTCATTCAAAGTAAATGACACCTAATAGACACATTAACCAGAGATTACAACAGACTTTTATATTCAAAGTACACGTAAAAAAAAAATTTTAGTTATAAATCAAATTTTTTAAAAATGTGTTTTCCAGTCATATCATTAAACACTTTAACTTTATTTAAAAAGCCTTAATACTTGGCCAGGCGTGGTGACTTATGCTTGTAATCTCAGCACTTTGGGAGGCCAAGATGGGCAGATCACGAGAGGTCAAGAGTTCGAGACCAGCCTGGCCAACATGGTGAAACCCCACCTCTACTAAAAACACAAAAGTTAGCCGGGCATGATGGCGCTTGCCTGTAATCCCAGCTACTTGAGAGGCTGAGGCAGGAGAATTGCTTGAACCTGGGAGGAGGAAGTTGCAGTGATCCAAGATCACGCAATTGCACTCCAGCCTGGGCAACAGAGCGAGACTCCGTCTCAAAAAAACAAACAGACAAAAAAATTCCTTAATACTTGATCAAAAAAAGAGAATGTAAACTGGACACAGTGGTGCACACCTATAATCCCAGCTACTTGGAAGGCTGAGGCAAGAGGATTCCTTGGGCCAGGAGTTACAGGCTGTAGCTCACTATGAATAGCCATTGCACTCCAGCCTTGGCAACACAGCAAGACCCTGTCTCTTAAAAAAAACGAGAGAGAGACAATCTATTCCTGTTTGTCAGAATAATGGGACTAATTTTAAAAAAACACCAAAATCACATCCTTTGCAGCAACGATGCAGCTGGAAGCCATTATCCTATGTGAATTAGTGCAGAAACAGAAAACCAAATACCACATGTTCTCACTTACAAGTGGGAGCTAAACATTGGGTATACACAGACCTAAAGATGGAAACAACAGACACTGGGGACTCCAAAAAGAGAGAGGAAGAGAGGGAACAAAGGGTTGAAAAACTACCTACTGGTTACCATGTTCATTATTTGGGTGGCAGAGTAAGTATCAGCCCAAATCTCAGCATCATGCAATACATCCATGTAACAAACCCACACATGTACTGCTGAAATAAGGTAAAAATTACTAAAAAGAATACAGAAATAAAAAACAAAAACAAAAAGAATAATGGGGCTAATCTACCATTATGAAAAAAGACAGATTTCATGTTTTCTCTGGTCTGCTGAAGAACTCTTTCCAAAACAGGAGTAAGATTATTTTTTCCAGCTAGGCGAGGTGGCTCACACCTATAATCCCAGCACCTTGGGAGGCTGAGGCCGGCGGATCACTTGAGGTCAGGAGTTTGAGACCAGCCTGGCCAACGTGGCAAAACCCTGCCTCTACTAAAAATACAAAAATCAGGCACAGAACAAGATTCCATCTCAAAAAAAAGATGATTTTTTTCCTAAAATCTCTGCGGTCTGAGGTCAAGGGATCATGTCTTACTATCTTTTGTATCCTTACGATCTAACAGAAGGCATGGCACATAGGAGGAAAATAATATTGCTAAATAAGTGAGTATTTTAATAATATTAAGAAAGCAATTGTACTTAAGTTTGAGGGGTGAAGTTAACTATTTACTCTGAAAAGCTTAACCACTCCCATAAACAGAGGCTATATTTATTTTATAGGTCTTAATGACAACCATGAGTACAGGGTATTATTTTTTAATGTTTTAACAAATACAACTAAACAGTTACAAGGATAGCTCAATAATAAAGTTTAGAATAAAAAGACATACTAGGTGTTCTTTCAAAATGCTTTTTATTATATACTAGACCTCCCCAAAAGAACAACATATTTTTACACTAAACGGACTCACAAACAAAACTACTCATCTCCTAAGCATGTAGGAAGATGATAAAGTATTTATTAAATCTCTCTCTACTATATGATAAATACTATAAATCACAAACTGGACTCAATAGTTCAAAATCTAAAATTCTCAAAAATCCGCATCAAATGCCTCTGTCACACTGAAGTAATACTAATATATTAGTAGAGTATTACAGAAATTTTCATGGTACCAAGAGAGGGAAAATGTAGGTCAAAGAAGAAAAACGCTGAGAATGAACAACTAGAAAAGAGTCCATTCATTCACACCAGAGTGGTATTTATACCTTTATATGTTCCTAATCATCACCTGATATAGAGTTTTTCAAAATTCAAATGCTCTTCTTTCACTGTTACTAATGAAAAGATAGTCTTACGTTGTTTTTTTTTATATATATATTTTTTATTGCATTTTAGGTTTGGGGGTACATGTGAAGAACATGCAAGATTGTTGCATAGGTACACACATGGCAGTGTGATTTGCTGCCTTCCTCCCCATCACCTATATCTGGCATTTCTCCCCATGCTATCCCTCCCCAACTCCCC
>PVKV010037032.1:0-15249 GCA_004027835.1 Alouatta palliata
GTGCAGAAGCTGTGGAGTTTGATTAGGTCCCATTTGTCTATTTTGGCTTTTGTTGCCAATGCTTTTGATGTTTTGGTCATGAAGTCCTTGCCTATGCCTATGTCCTGAATGGTTTTGCCTAGATTTTCTTCTAGGGTTTTTATGGTGTTAGGTCTTATGTTTAAGTCTTTAATCCATCTGGAGTTAATTTTGGTGTAAGATGTCAGGAAGGGGTCCAGTTTCTTCTTTCTGCACATGGCTAGCCAGTTTTCCCAACACCATTTATTAAACAGAAAACCAAACACCGCATATTCTCACTCATAGACGGGTGTTGAACAATGAGAACACATGGACACAGGGAGGGGAGCATCTCACACTGGGGTCTGTCGGGGGGGGAAAAGGGGAGGGCCAGCAGGGGGTGGGGAGTTGAGGAGGGATAGCATGGGGAGAAATAACAGATACAGGTGATGGGGAGGAAGGCAGCAAATCACACTGCCATGTGTGTACCTATGTAACAATCTTGCATGTTCTTCACATGTACCCCCAAACCTAAAATGCAATAAAAAGTATATATATAAAAAAAATTACTTTTCAAATGTTAGTGATAATGAGAGTGACAGGAGGGAGGCCATTTCACCTTTTAAATATTTCATCTGTTTAAATGTGGTTTAAGGGCATTTTCAGATGTCTTAGGACACAGTATTGGAGACTTACTATACAGGCTAAGTAAAAGTGAAAAATTAAAGATAACATTTGCTCAGACTAAAAAAAAAAATAATAATAATAATTCCCTGAGATCCGTCAAAAGTTGTTGCATGTGTCACTAATTTATTTCTTTTTATTGCTGAGTAGTAACCTATGGTATAGCTGTACCATAGCTGATTTTACTTATCACCTACTAAAGGTGAAATGTTAATGCTATCCAGAAACTCTCACAGACACATCCAGAATTATGTCTGAAGAAATGCTTGGGCAGTCAAGCTGACAGATAAAATTAGTCATTACAGCAGCCAAACATCCATCCACAAGAATTATCAAATGAGTTCTACCTAACCAAGGAATAAATATTTGCTCTTTTATAGCAACTGATCAAGAACATAGAACATTTTTGGAAACTATCAAGCTGCTTTTACAAACTAGCTCTATATTAAAGGGAAAAAAACCTTTGTGAATAGTGACATATTTAACAAATTTTAACATATATCTGTATGTATATATGTAATGACTGAATAAATATGGCAAAATTTATAAAAACTCAATATGACAAACTACTGGCCCAATTATGCAGAGTAATTAACAGTTTTATTCACTTTATTCTGTTATCTAAGAGTGCTTTGTCTATGATGTCCACTCAGTAAATATTTGATGACTAAACTAATAAGAAAATCAGTATCGTTATCTCAATAGCTATGAGAAGTATCCAACAACTATTCATCTAAAACAATAAACTAGACATATAAAGAAACTCTTGATTTGGAGTAATCTTGACAAAGGATATTTACCAAAAAACAATTAACCACACTGACACAATTAATATTGGTGTAATTCCCAGTAAAATCAAGAAAAAAGCAAAGAAATTTCTCACTGTTATCTCTTCTCTACACTATTAGATAGCATCATTAGCAAAGCAATGGGGTAAGGAAAAAAGATAATGGCATATATATGTATGTATGTATGTATGTATGTATAAGCAAGAGGAAAATCTCTCATTATTTAGAAAATAAATAATTACACGTAAAATCAAAGAAAATATGTGGCTCAATATTTAAAAAGTTTAAAATACCATATAAAATATGTATTAATATAAAAAGCTAATATTCAATAACTTTGGTAAATAGAAAAAGTCCCGGGTGTGGTAGCCAGCTTTCAGCATGACCCACAAAGATCCCTGCTTCTTGGCATTCATGTACTTTTGCAATCTCTTTTAATGAGTGAGGACTTGATAAAGCAAATTCTTTAATTAATATAAAACAAGTGACGCCTGACTCCAAGACCAGGCCATAGAAGGGGGAGTGGTATCTTGAGCATTCTCTCCCTTTCACGCTCTCATTCACTCTTACTCCTATCTCTTGCTCTGGGCCTTTGAAGCCACACGAAAAGGCTGACGAATTGAGGGACTGAAGCCTCCAGAAGACAGATGAGCAAGTTCAGAAGCTGATAATGCAGCTCCAATCCAGCCTTCAATTCATTGCAGCCAACATCTTGGCTTCAATCTCTAGAAGATCCCAAGACTGAAAGACTCAGTTAAATTGTTTCTGCACAATGTTGCCCATTGTGTAACTCTAATTAAACGGAAAAATGAACTAGCTGTAATGTTGATAATTTTATGAATCTCTGAGTTAGTCTGAATCGGAATATCTGCCTTGCTGCTCAAATTATTTCATATCATAAAATTACTTCCTGAAATTTCACTCAGTCATAGATAGTACTTTTCTGTCATTGATTCAAATGGTCCTTTATATATGATGGGCCATTATATACAAAGGTATAGATATCTTTATAAATTTTATATATTCTCATCTTTGACTCCTTTAATTCCTACATACATACACACACACACACACACACACACACACACACTCCTACATATACATACATATATATTCCTATATATATATATATATATACATACTCATATACAGGTGTATATATATATATATATATATATATATATATATATATACACATACACACACACTTATATATGTGTGTGCATATGTATACATGTATATACACATACACACTCTACATATATGTAGGAGTTAAAGGAGTGAAAAATGACCACTGAAAGAAGAGCAGCACTGAGATATACATTTTTGTCATAAAAATGTTAAGCATAGCACTAATGGTAAGTAATGAGACCATTTAATTGGCGATATCCTTCTAATTCAATCACAAGACAAGTATTTATTAAAATCAAAAGAAAGAGAAAGCAATAGAACAACCTGACTGTATAAAGAAAAGAGAACGTTAGATAAGGAAGTTTGGGTTCTTGACTACTGAAAAACAAAAAGACACAGGAATCATTTAATCAAGAACAGATGTTAGATCCAGGATAGGGCTATGAGGAAATAGCGTAGGTTTGTAGGTTTGCATACAGGGAGAAACTGAAAGAGACAAAAATTATCTTTGCCTAGAGATTTGTTTGAGTGTCTGGAATACTATTCTAAGTCTGTGCAAATTATAGGCTTTTAAAACTAATTCCACTGCTGTCGCATCACACTGCGTAAAACTGAAGATTCGCCAGAGTATTGACAAACACACATTTCTAGCTAAGAATCAGAATGGCAGCCACAGCCATGATTCTTCTGTAGTCCAAATTTAAGAAGCCTGGTAAGAACATGTAGTGGAGAGACACTGGCACTGTTAAGTGTGCAGCTGGGAGTTTCCAAGCACATCTAGGATCACATTAGAGTTTGTGCAAATTTAAGTGTGGGGGTATCTTTTGTTTTTTTGAGACAGAGTCTCACTCTGTTGCCCAGGCTGGAGTGCAATGGCACGATCTCAGTTCATTGCAACCTCCACCTCCCAGGTTCAAGTGATTCTCCTGCCTTAGCCTCCCAAGTATCTGACATCCTAGGTGAACACCACCATGCCCAGCTAAATTTTTGTATTTTTAGTAGAGATAGAATTTCACCATGTTGGCCAGGCTGGTGCCTGACTCCTGACCTCAAGTGATCCGCCCACCTCAGCCACCCAAAGTGCCTTGTTACAAGCAGCCACTGTACCCATCCAAATGTGGGATCTCTTGATCTCCAGGTGATATTCTACTGGGTGAGTGGGAGAGTTTTCCTGGCAACTAATCCCCCCAATTGATTAATTCTCCCCAAGTTTGTTTCTGCCATACTCCCAAATTCTTTATGAATTCGTCTGTGATCAGTAGTATATGTTTCTGTCTTCTCATCAGTATGAAAAAATGAATAACTGTCAAAATAGACTATCAACTAATACATTTATTTCAAAGTCTTAGATTCTAAGAATTATTGCATGTTGGGCTGAGAAGCATGTGTGTGCAAATGTAATTTGTACAATTAGTTTTTTTTTTTTTAGCAATTTGTGTATTTCTATATAGGAAGATGATATCACTGGAAAGAAAATAATGAAAATTGTATGCTAATGTTTTTTGTTCAGGAAATGTAGTACCATTGACAACCACACCAGAAGTGGCACTCTTTGGTATAACTCCTTTACTTTGAAAACTCGTTGTGGAAATTAAAGTAGGGGAAAATATTTCAGAAATAGAGAAATATTAAAGATTATAATAATCATACTATTTAACAGCGAAGCACTCAATGTCTTAACTTTATTGTGAAGAACATATCCATACGATTAAAAAGTGACTTATTTCTCGCTACATGTTTTGTGTTTGTGTGTGTGCACATGTGTGTGTCTATTTCACAAAATATAATATACTGATTATCCTAATAATGCTACTTTAAAATTCTATTTAATTTTATCTATTCAGCCAGCATTTAATAAAATGTTTTCATTTATGTAATTTGGTAATTACCCTCCAAATGAACTATATAAAAAAGTAAAAGTCTTATTTAACCCTGTCTTTCTATTGTTAATATTTTGTTTTCCCTTTTGATTAATTCGCATGCAGTGCCAGTTACATTTTACAAAAAAGACTACATTGCATGAGTATGTCATAAAATATCAATCACATATCTAATCATAAAATTTAAATAATGTGAATTTCACACAAATTAAAATTTTGCCAAACATTAAATTTTGGCTAGGTATAATGGCTCACACCTGTAATCCCAGTATTTTGGGAGGCCAGAGTGGGAGGGTCACTTGAGGCCAGGAGTTCGAGATCAACTTGTGAAGATTCCATCTCTATAAAAAAAGAAAAAAAGAAAAAAGCCAGATGTGGTGGGGGTGCATGTCTGTAGTTCCAGCTACAGAAGACGCTGAAGGCTGAGACATTAGGATCACTTGAGCCCAAGCCTTTGAGGTGGCAGTGAGCTATGAGCACTGCTGCACTCCAGCCTGGGTGACAGAGTCAAGCCCTGTCTCTGAAATAAAATTTGATTTTTTCAGGCTCAAGAAATTGCACATAGTTTTTATATTGTTGCCACATGATACTACTACTTTAGCAGAGAAAAAGAAATATCAGACATACTTCATTAGTCTAAGCCTTGCATCATGAACATTTTGAATTAAGGAAACTATTCAGGCTTGCATTTCTCACCAAAATGCCATGGCCTTCAGTGTATTTCTGTTTGTTTGTTTTCACAGTGTCATCCCTCTGTGCCTGTGGGTTCCCACATTTGTGGATTCAACCAGCCATGGATAAAAAATATTTGAGGAAAAAAAAGGATGGCTGTATTTTTTTTTTCTGCTGTCACTTTTTAAACAATACAGTAAAACAATTTACATAGCATGTGCATTGTATTAGGTATTATAAGTAATCTAGAGATGGTTTAAAGTATATGGGAGGATATGCATAGGCTACATGCACATACTATGCCATTTTATATCAGAGCCTGGAGCATCTTACAGATTTTTGTATCTGAGAGGGATTCTGGAACCAATACCCCAGGAAATCTATACACTACTGTATCAGTGGAACCTCAGTCAACTCTCCCTGTAAACCCCTTGAGATTTATCAGATAGTTAATTATTGTTAACATAGAAGGTGTTATTTAAAACTGTAAATATTATCCAAGATACACAAAGAACCATTATACATATTTTAGGGAGGCATAAGGAGGCAGATATCATGAAGTGTTTGTAAAATTCCTGTGAAAACTCTCGAGAATATAAGGTGCCCTGTCCACTGAACCAGTCTCAGATAGTGTAACAGAGAGATGACATTGGATAGCCCTATGGTCCACTGTTATGCCCCACTGGAAGTAATAAATAGTCTCAAAACACCATTTATAGAAACCACCTGGTTGTGAACAAAGAGCTGGACTATGGATTGATAGTAAATCTTTTAAAAATAGAGTGAGCCATGCTTTCTTGTGCTAAATTGCTTAGATATGTGAACAAATACTATCATTAACCTCTGACAAAAAATTGTAATGTCTACATGTCACTTGACATTCTCTTAATAAAAGAAAATCAAAAAAATAAAAGAAGGTAATACACACACACACACACACACACACAAGAACCCGCAACCCGCGAACCTTTCAATTGGATTTCATTTCTGTATTCTTAAATGATGTTCTTTCCATTATGTTCTAAAGAATAAGCAGAAACATAGAGAGTTGATAGATAGATATTGTTTAAAAATCCAGTTTTTTGTTGTTGTTGTTGTTTGAGACGAAGTTTTTGCTCTGTTGCCCAGGCTGGAGTGCAATGGAGCAATCTTGACTCACTGCAACCTCCTCCTCCTGGGTTCAAACAATTCTGCTTCAGCCTCGAGTAGCTGGGATTACAGGCCCCCACTACCACACCTGGATACTTTTTGTTTTTTTAGTAGAGATGAGGTTTCACCATGTTGGCCAGGCTGGTCTTGAACTCTTGACCCCATGTGATCCACCTGCCTCGGCCTCCCAAAGTGTTAGGGTTACAGGCATGAACCGCCGCTCCCGGCAATAAGTAAGTCTTAGAAATTTTGCCAAAGTCATGATCTGTTGCATCATTCTGCTTTGTTCATTTAATCATTTAATACTATGTCATGACCATTTTCTTTGTCCTTAAGTAGTCTGTGACAATCTGATAGAATCAGATTATATATATCTGGTATAACCAGATTAATATATAACCCCATATGTATTATAAAGTCATTTGTGAGACATTGTAACAGAGATTATGCATGAACGTTTCTAGAGTGAGATGACACAGATTGAAGTCTGGAATTTGCTACATATATGATATATCAAATATATAATCTGAATAGGTCTGTTATGTAACTTGAGACAGATTCAATGGACAGGCCATCATATATTATCTAGCCTGAATAATAAATAAAAAGGAAGCATATGTCAAATATATAATCTGAATAGGTCTGTTATGTAACTTGAGACAGATTCAATGGACAGGTCATCTTATATTATCTAGCCTGAATAATAAATAAAAAGGAAGCATAATTTCTAGACAAAAGTGAGTTTTCAGTGTAGTTTTCATGACGAATACTACTAGTACCTCTATCACCATGTGGAACAGTGTGTCACTTTTCTCTCCTTAGGTCAAAGAGACTGAAGTATAGAGGGGATATACAATTTGTCAAGGTCACATATCTAGTAAGTAGAAAATTTCAGATTTTAGTCCAAATTATATCACCCCAGAAATACTCCCTCATAATCACTGTAACAGTGTCTCACAAATGACTCCATAAAATTCTACAATGAAGATTTATCAAAATTCACTTGAATGGATATTTAAGCATATTTCCAAATTAAGCTGTGTAAATATGTTGTAAATAATCATTTTTCTTTTCTTTTCTGTCTTCTTTTTGTTTTTAGAAAATAAAACGAAGTTACTGTAGATTTATATTGTAGCACGTCAAACTTTATCTGCATTATAATTTTCACATATTTTATTTCATACGCACTTTCTTTTACAGCAATAAAATCCTTCATGTTGAAATTTTTAATTTTTTGTTTTTGCAGATACCCAGTAGTAGGTGTACATATTTATGGAGGTACATAAGCTATTTTGATAAAGGCATGCAATGCATAACAATCACATCAGAGCCAATTAGGTATCCATTACCTTCTTTCTTTGTTTTACAAACAATCCAATTTTTTTAAAGTTATTTTTAAGTCTATAACAAATTATTGTTGATTGTAGTCACTCTTTTGTAATATCAAATACTGAAACGTTTTTGTTTTGTTTTGTTTTTTTGAGACAGAGTCTTGCTCAGTCACTATGCTGGAGTGTAGTGGTGCAATCTCAGCTTATTGCAACCTTCCCCCTCTGGGTTCAAGCTATTCTCCTGCCTCAGCCTCCCTAGTAGCTGGGACTACAGGTGCCCACCACCATGCCCAGCAATTTTGTGTGTGTGTGTATATTTAGTAGAGAAAGAGTTTCACCATGTTGGCCAGGATGATCTTGATCTCTTGACCTCATGATCTGCCCACCTTAGCCTCTGAAAGTGCTGGGATTACAGGCGTGAGCCACTGCGCCAGGCCCAAATACTGAATCTTACTCATTTTATCCAACTATATTTTGGTACCCATTAGCCATTCACTCTTACTCCTTCCCCCAACCCCAGTACCCTTCCCATCCTCAGGTAACCATTGTGCCGCTCCATGAGTAGCACATTGAACTCAATCAGTTCAATTATTTTAATTTTTAGCTCCCACAAATAAGTGAAAATATGCAATGTTTGTCTTTCTGTGCCTAGCTTATTTCACTTAACATAGTGACCTCTAGTTAAATACATGTTGCAAATGACAGTCACTTTTTCATAACTGAATAGTACTCTATTGTGTATAGGTACATTTTCTTTATTCATTCACTTATTGATGGAAACTTAGGTTGCATTTCTCTCATGACCAGTGATGATGAGCATTTTTTCATATGTTTGTTGGCCTCAGATATGTCCTCTTTTGAAAAGTGTCTGTTCATATCCTTTGCCCACTTTTGAATGGGGTTGTTTGATTTTTTCTTGCATATCTATTTTAGTTCTTTGTAGATTCTGGATATTAGCCCTTTGTCAGATGGGTAGATTGCAAAAATTTTTTCCCATTCTGTTGGTTGCCGATTCACTCTAATGATGGTTTCTTTTGCTCTACAGAAGCTCTGGAGTTTAATTAGATCCCATTTGTCTATCCTGGCTTTTATTGCCATTGCTTTTGGTGTTTTAGTCATGAAGTCGTTGCCTATGCCTATGTCCTGGATGGTTTTGCCTACGTTTTCTTCTAGTGTTTTTATGGTGTTAGGTTTTATGTTTAAATCTTTGATCCATCTGGAGTTAATTTTAGTCTAAGGTGACAGGAAGGGGTCCAGTTTCTGCTTTCTGCACATTGCTGGCCAGTTTATCCAACACTATTTATTAAACATGGAGTCCTTTCCCCATTGCTTGTTTTGGTTGGGTTTGTCAAAGATCAGATGGTTGTAGATGTGTGGTGTTTCTTCTGGGGTTTCTGTTCTGTTCCATTGGTCCATGTCTGTTTTGGTACCAGTACCATGCTGTTTTGATTACTGTAGCCTTGTAGTATAGTTTGAAGTCTGGCAGTGTGATGCCTCCAGCTTTGTTCTTTTTGCTTAGGATTGTCTTGGCTATGTGGGGTCTCTTGTGATTCCATATGAAGTTTAAAGTGTTTTTTTCCAGTTCTGTGAAGAAGGTCATTGGTAGCTTGATGCGGATAGCATTGAATCTATAGATTACTTTGGGCAGTATGGCCATTTTCACGATATTGATTCTTCCTAACCATGAGCATGGAATGTTTCTCCATCTGTTTGTGTCCTCTCTTATTTAGTTGAGCAGTGGTTTGTAGTTCTCCTTGAAGAGGTCCTTTACATCCTTTGTTAGTTGTATTCCTAAGTATTTTATTCTCTTTGTAGCAATTGTGAATGGGTGTTCGCTCTTAATTTCGCTCTCTGTTTGTCTGTTATTGGTATGTAGGAATGCTTGTGATTTTTTCACATTGATTTTGTATCCTGAGACTTTGCTGAAGTTGCTTATCAGTTTCAGGAGATTTTGGGCTGAGACGATGGAGTCTTCTAGATATACAATCATGTCATCTGCAAATAGAGACAGTTTGACTTCCTCCTTTCCTAATCGAATACCCTTTATTTCTTTTTCTTGCCTGACTGCTCTGGCTAGAACTTCCAATACTATGTTGAATAGGAGTGGTGAGAGAGGGCATCCTTGTCTAATGCCTGATTTAAAAGGGAATTCTTCCAGCTTTTTCCCATTCAGTATGATATTGGCTGTAGGTTTGTCATATATAGCTTTTATCATTTTATGATACGTTCTATCAATACCTAGTTTATTGGGAGTTTTTAGCGTGAAGGGCTGTTGAATTTTATAGAAGGCCATCTCTACATTTATGGAGATAATCATGTGGTTTTTGTCTTTGGTTCCGTTTATGTGATGGATTACATTTATGGATTTGCGTATGTTGAACCAGCCTTGCATTCCCAGGATGAAGCCTACTTGATCATGATGGATAAGCTTCTTGATGTGCTGTTGCAATCTATTTGCCAGTATTTTATTGAAGATTTTTGCATCTATGTTCATCATGGATATTGGCCTGAAGTTTTCTTTTTTAGTTGAGTCTCTGTCTGGTTTTGGTATCAGGATGATGTTGGTCTCATAAAATGAGTTAGGGAAGATTCCCTCCTTTTGTATTGTTTGATACAGTTTCAGAAGGAATGGAACCAACTCCTTTTTGCACATCTGGTAGAATTCGGCTGTGAACCCGTCTGGACCTGGACTTTTTTTGGTTGGTAGGCTATTGATTGCTGCCTCTACTTCAGCCCTTGTTATTGGTCTATTCAGGGTTTCAGCTTCCTCCTGGTTCAGTTTTGGTAAAGTACAACTGTTAGGTTATTTCAAATGTAAGATTATATAATCTGTAAACAATGATACTTTGACTTATTCTCTTTCAATCTGGATGTTTTTATTTCTTTCTATTGTCTGATTCTCCTGGGACTTCTTGATGTAGAACAACAGTGGTAAAAGTAAGTATGTTTATCAAGTTCTAAGTATTAGAGCAAAGGCTTTCAGTTTTCCCCATTCAGCATGAGGATGGATTCACTGTCTTCCTGGGCTAAGCTTGCTGGAGATGAGGGAAGAGTGACACAAGCACTTCTGTGGCCATTGACCCTGGGATTGTGCTGGATTAAACCTGAAACTAGCACGGTACTGGGTCTTACCTAAGACCTACTGCCTGGCTACCACCTATGTCAACTCAGGCCCTAGGGCTCTACTCAGCCAGTCAGTATTGTGTCTGACTGATCATTTCCATTGGCTCTGGATGAGTCCAGAAATACTATCTAGGATCCAGGGCCTAGAGCTGGAAAACTTGGATTCTACCTGATTGTCTATTTTACTGTAGCTGACCTGGCACCCATATCACAAGAGAAAATTCTTCCTACTCTTCTCTTCCCTTTGCTCAAGCCGCAGAGTCTCTCTCCATGTTCACCACCACACCAAGCTCACAAGTACTGCCTGGTTACTGATGATGATCACTCAAGGTCCAAGGATACTTCAGTCAGATTGGAATGAATGCTGCCAGGCCTGGGACTCTCCCTTCATGGCAGTGACCTTCCCTGTGGCCCAGAGAATGTCCAAAAATGCTGTCTGAGAGCCAAAACCTGGAATTGGGGACCTCAAGAGCCATCTTGGTGCTCTTCCCCACTGTGGCTCTGCTGGTACTTAATGCTGCAAGATAGTCTTCTCCACTCTTCATTCTGCTTTTCTCAAAGAGAAGCGGTCTCTCCCCACTATAGCAGGTGTCTCAGTAAGTCATGTTCCCCCTATGTCTGCTGGCTCGGAGTCCAGCACAGCGCTAGGACTTGCCCCAAAATTGCAGTCCTTCTGACCTAAACTGCCTTTCATGTTTATTTAGGACTCTAGAGTACGTTAGCCTGCAGTTCTGGGGCTTGGCAGAACTCAGGATCTGAACATTGACATGGATGATTCCCCTGTTGCTAGGGCTGGTCTAAATGCTCCCCTACATGGGCACCAGCTGAATTCTGACTGCTGTTGCTTTCTGCTGTGACAAGGCAGCCCTGAGCTCCAATGCAAAGTCCCACAATCGCTGTGTTCTATCTCCCTCAAGAACAGATTCCTTCTCTGTGCTATTCATCTACTGTTTGGGAATGTGGACGGGGTGGTGTAAGCGATTCAACACTCATTCCTACACTCTTCAAAGCTTCTTACCATAATATGATGTTAAAACCAGGTACCGTGATTGTTCATCTGAATTGATGTTCCTTTATATGGATAGTCATCCAGTTGGTTGTTCTTGAGGGGACGTCAATCAGTGACCTAATTGGCCATCTTGTTCTGCCTCTACATGCTTTTATTTTTATTTAAAAATTTAGTATGTTTCAGGATTGCATGATAATTTTAATGAGAATATGCAAATTGTTTATTTTATATTATTGTTAAAATAACATTGATTTAGGACTAAACACTTCAAATGAGACAAATATTCTCCTGTGAAAAAAGAAATGTGGAAGCAAAATATATTACAAGGAAAACCTAAGACTCATTGGAAATGGAATAGGTAGAAAATTAATATCCTTTTTACACGTTAGATTTTTGAACTTACATTGATTTTGAGTATTTTTGTATCTTAATATTAACCAAACGCCTTTTGACACTGTTTCTTAATGCATTAAGGGAATATTTATGATCAGAAACAAATTTTCAACGGTGACTTTACTATGTCTGAATTCTTATTATTCAAGAGATAAAAGGGCATAAAAAACAAATGTCCAAAGGCATAGACAAATATTAAGAATAAAAATGTAGAACTGCAACCTCACTAGATATAATAATTTAACATTTTTTCTTCACACACACATACAAAGCTTAGAATAATTGGTAAGATCTATCTTTTCCTTTGTTCATATGCTCTTGAATATTGATCATTGTTCACATATTTATTTATTTTGTACCTGTTTCTCTTTTGTGGCTCTTAGGCTATAAAATACCAGACTACCTGATTATTGAGCAATTTTTTCTTCCTAATTCACTTCTCTCCAATTGCTGCACTTAATTTTTGTTGAATTGTATCATGTTAAATCATGCAATTATTTTAAGTTTGAATGCTTTCAGAACAGTCAGATTATAAACCAATATTTAACCCTAATGGAGGAGTCATCAACCACTACCTCAGTTCAGAAAGTCTCAATTATACTGTGTCATTTATAAGTGCAGGAAGAGATGTGAGATACCCATCACCATCCCATTAGACTTTCAGGATTCAGCTCCCTCTTCCTTGCTAATAAAGGGACTTTGGAGCATTGTGTGTGGAAGCATGCATGTTAATGACAAAAAAGATGGGACCCGTATTATTCATGCTCTGTACTTAGATAAGAGACATGCTGATGCTTAGGAGAATAGCCACAAAGGAAGGGATACAGCTAGTGTATTCCTTGCATTAGGCAATGGTTTATTCTCATTGGAGTAAGATTTGGGAGACTTACGTATACTGTCTCAACCACAAGTTTGTTCCTGGGCTACAAAATACCAGACTCTTTCTGATTATTGGGGATCCTTTCTTCTCTTATTTACTTTCAAGTTTTGTTCTCAGGCTTCTATGCCTCCTACTAGCTCAGTGATAAACCCTCCACATCATCTCCCCTTTTATTTCTTTTACCCCATTTAATAGATCTTTTTTTTTTTTAGTTGTACTTTAGGTTCTGGGGGACATGTGCAGATCATGCAGGATTGTTGCATAGGTACACACACGGCAATGTGGTTGTCTGCCTCCATCCCCCAGTCACCTACAGCTAGCATTTCTCCCCATGTTATGCCTCCCTGACCTCCCCACCCCCCTGGTGTCCCTCCCTTGCAACCGTCCAACAGACCCCAGTGTGTGATGCTCCCCTCCCTGTGTCCATGTGTTCTCATTGTTCAACACCCAGCTATGAGTGAGAACATATGGTGTTTGATTTTCTGTTCTTGTGTCAGTTTGCTGAGAATGATTGTTTCCAGATTCCTTCAGGAACTCATCATTTTTTTAATATATCTTTTCTTCTCAGGTTTTTTTTTCCCCCAAAGGCATTTTTCTCCTGCTACATTCTCTTTGGTAGCACTTTGAGTTTTGTGTTTTTGTTTTGCCTAATTCCAACATTCTTCTTCCCTGGAGAACCCAACATTTTTGTAGTATGAATTCCTCAAGTGAGGAAATATAATAACCAGTTCAGGCAGAGTACAATTGGTAAAAGTTACTTCTTTACCTCAGATTTACATGAAATTTTTAAACAAATATAATTCCTCAGGTTGGGGATGGTGCCTCACGCCTGTAATCCTAGCACGTGGGAGGCCAAGGCGGGCAGATCACCTGTAGTCCCAGCTACTCGGGAGTCTGATGCACGAGAATCGCTTGAACCTGGGATAAAGCACGAGATCGCTTTATCTTGCAGTGATCCAAGAGCGTGCCATTGCACTCCAACCTGGGTGGCAGAGAGAGACTCTTTCGCAAACGAAACAAAACACAAAATAAAACAACAAAACAGATATAATTACCCAAACCCACTCCACAACAAACTCAGAATTTATGGAAACCTCTTTACTTTTTATAATAGTCCCTCATGTGATTATGATTTTCGGTGGAGATTAAGAAACACTACCTTATGCCAATTATTTCAGTTCCATTCCTCTTGCCACTGAATGTCCCATTTCTCTTGCTACTGATTGATTTGGGCTAAAAAATATGAGCATGCTCCATAGTTCTGACAAATAGGACATGAGAAGAAATTTTCTAAGGGACTTCCGAGAAGTGTTTGCTGACTCTTCAAACTTAAAGAAGGCAGAGGCATACTTAATTTTATTTGAATATTCTCATGTCAAGAATTGAGCCCTGCGATTTCTGTAGTCATCTTGTGATTATAAAGATTGAGTAAGGATAAATCCAAAAAGCTAAAGTGTGTCAAGCATAAGATGAAAAAAAAATGTGGCTGTTCAATATTTTGACCTAATTACTTGGTCAGCCAAGTAGCCAGGACTTTTTCATCTAATAAGCAATTAATTGTTTAAGATATTTTACATTAGATTTTTGATTTCTTGCATCTCATTTTGTGGAGGAGGGGTCTAACATTTTTTATTTTTTGACTGTGCAGTTCAACTTTTTATTTTAATAAAATCAGAATATGCACAGCACATGCAGTGCTAGCATCTAAACTAATACAATAAGCAATTACTAAAGCTACAGTGACTTGAGTTTCAATCTTCACATTCAGCAAGTTTAAATCCTTACGATTTTTGAAACCTTATTAACTGAAAATATTGCTTGCTGATAAAACTTGCTCAAACGCTATTGCTGAATGTACAAGTCACTGATTATGCCAATACAACAAAGATAACCACATGTTTGAAGATTGCAATGTGCCAGACATTCACTGAAAAAAAAAAAAAAAACACACAACTAAACAAAATTCACACAACAAACATCTGAGAATCTGGACACTTCATATCAGTGTTTTGAAGTGTTTCATTTAGTATCTTAAGACAAGTGTATCAAAACCTTGGCATGATTTAATTTCAAGTCGCCAATTTTGTTTTTACTAACATCAGAAAGTTATGGCTACACTGCCAACGCCGGGTCTGCTTAATTTTACTTAAGAGTTTAATATGACTTAACATTAAAAGCTCACACTACCCCGAAATATATAATTTCACGCATA
>PVKV010037033.1:0-15185 GCA_004027835.1 Alouatta palliata
GGCCCTGGGCAGGATGCTCACTCTATTTATTGGGGAAGTGGGGAGGGGGGACACTTAATTTATTCCTTTGTACCCCAGGGGGTGGAGCCCTGTGTCCACCCTGCACTGGGGGGAGGGTGGGCAGGGATACTCAGGGACAGGGCATCATGGGGGACTTGGCACAAAAATGCAGCATTAAAGGTAACCCCTGCCCCCTACCGCACTTGGCTGTGTTTCTTTTTCTTTTTTCTCTTTTTGAGACAGAGTCTGGCACAGTCGCCCAGGCTGGATGCAGTGGCGCCATCTCAGCTCTGCACTCTCCACCTCCTCGGTTCAAGTGATTCTCCTGCCTCAGCCTCCTGTGTAGCTGGGACTACAGGCACCCACCACCACAGCCGGCTAATTTTTGTATTTTTTGGTAGAGACAGGGTTTCACCATGTTGACCAGGCTGCTCTCAAACTCCTGACCTCAAGTGATCCACCTGTCTCAGCCTCCCAAAGTGCTGGGATTACAGGCGTGAGCCACTGCACTGGGCCTGGACTGTTTCTTTCCCGGGCCCTGATGCTGGGTCATCCCAGTGGAACATTCCCCCACCCCACACACCCTCCCTGGGCTTCTCTGGGTTTCTAAGGTCCAAGGGATGTGGCCCTCCCTGGTTCCCCCAAAGAACACCACACAAGTTACGATCACCAGTGACAAGTGTTTTACCAGCAAACATATGAGTCAGGGGAAAGTTACATACATGGTGAGGTGGGAGGATGAGGGGGTAGAGACCGTCCTCTTGGGTTGGCCTCAGCCAATCACATCCCGGTTCTGGGCCCCAGCTCCACTGTCTTCCCGCTGGAGGCTGCAACGGTTCATCTTCAGCTGAGTCAGCTGGATGTAGCGGAGCACATTAGTGTCTGCAGGGTAGGCAGGCAGGGCATCATCTGGGTGTCCTGGGGCAGCAGGTGACTTCCACACCATCCTGGCTCACACCCCATTCTCTGCAGTCTCCAGCAGCTCACTCACACAGCCAGTAGTGCCAGAGCCCTTCCCCAAAGCCACAGCCAGTGACATTGTATACCTCTATGCACCTGTATTTGCGGCACCCTCTGCCAAGAATTCCTCTTCGCAGAGGCTCCCGTCACACTTATCCTTCAGTGACATCTGCAAGAAGTCTGTTCTCTCCCAGCCACTTAATGGGAAAACTAATCTCGTCTCTACTCCCACGACCCTGCACCTCTTGTAATCCTTCTTCATCCCTCATTGGCTCTTAATACAAAACCAAGTGTTGTGTCTGCCGTCTTGCACTCATAAGTGCACAAATGCACATACCCTAATTTCCTGGCATCGCCCACCCGGGTGGATGAGTGGATGGTGTAGGAAGTGAATGAATAGGTGTGTGTGAATGGGTGAGTGGGTGAGTGGGTGAATGGAGGAATAAGTGTGTGCAGTAGGCAGGGTGGGAGGGGGGAATGAGATGACGGTGGATAGGGAAGTGGCTGAGCCTGTGAATAGGAGATAGCAGGTGAATAGGAGTTATCAGGTGTGTCAATGACAGTAGATGAGAAATGGCTAGGACACGATGTCAGAGGAGCAATGAGATGGATGAGTGACGGGCAGGGAGATGGATGGTGGGGTGAGTGGAGGAGTGGGCATGTAGGGAGTGGGTGGGTGGTACAGCCCTCCCTCCAGGCAGCTCCGCGGGAGGAGGAGGGCTCTGCTGTTCTGCCCCCATCTTCCTGCCGGTTCCTCTGCTCTAGCCCCTTTCCGATCCCTGGGCCAGCCCTACTTCTGCCCCGCCCTGCCACTCACCTGTGGGCTCCCGGCTGCGGGCCTCCTGCAGGTAGCGCAGCGCGCGTGCGTAGTCACCTAGGTGGTAGAAGGCAATGCCGGCGCGGTAGGTGGCCTTGAAGTTGCCCTGCTGCTTCTCCAGCACCTTGAGACAGTACTCACGCACGCGCTCGTAGTTCACCAGCTCCGACTGCAGCAGGCAAGCTGCGGGGGCACCGGGGCCGGGGTTCTCAGAGCCTGGTGGCACCCTCAGAACCCACTTGACCACGGGGAGCCGGGGCTCCAGGCTGCAGCAAACCCGGCCTAAGGGATTGCTCGGGCCACCGGGGGCGCCAATCCGCTCGCCTATCAAAACAGATGGAACTGCACCGCCGCTAGGGGGCGCCAAAACACGGACACGCGCTGGCCGCTAAATGATCTGCCCGGAGCTGTAAGTGGGCAAGAGCACTAAGGGCGGCACTGGGACTGGGGCGGGGGCGGGGGCGGGGGCGGGGGCCAGGACCTCCAGCGGCTCGCTCAGGACAGATTTCCTCACCTTAGGTCCACATGCAGCCAGGAGGGAGGTGGAAAGAATGACTCTGGAAGCGGGCCCTGAAGACCCCACCCAAAGACCATTTCCGGCATCCCAGCTCCCTTCAACCACAGAGCTCTGTCATCCCCTACCCCTAATCTCTTTCCTTGACCAAGCTCTGCTCTCCCAGAAGCCCACAGCCCCAGACCCAGACCCTTCAGCCCCGGGGTCCCTGTCCCCCAGGTCGCCAAGTTCTCCCTATGGCCCCTCACCAACCCCCTCCCCACGTGCCCCATCCCTTCATCCCCACGACGGCGTACCTGTGAGGGAGTCATAACATTCCACCTCCGTGCTCTCCACCAGGCGCCGCTGCTCCTCGCTGAGGCGCGCTGGCCCGGGGCTGCTGGTGGGCCCGGGGGCGGGGGCGGGCAGGCCGCCAGGGCGGGCCCCCTGCGCCGCCTTCAGCTGCAGCAGCGCTCGGTGGTACTTGCCGATGGCCTCCCGGAACTTCTTCTCTCGGTAGCAGCGCTGGCCCTCCGCCTTGAACGCCACGGCAGCACGCAGGCTGCTGTCGAGTGCCGCGCCCAGGCTCCCCGACGGCTCTGGGGTAGGACCGGGACGAGTCGAGCCATGGCGGGAGCCAGAGCCAGAGCCCGGGCCCGGCGGGGACAGGGCAGGAGGCGGCCGCGGCGGAGGCTCCGGGGCAGCGCTGAGCATCAGCACCGGGGACAGCGCACCGCGCTGCATTGTGGGAAACTCCTGCCGCCGCGCTGCAGCTACCGCATCGCCCCCCGCGAGGCTGGTCCCCACCCTTTCTCCGCCCCCTCACCTCCGGCAGCCGACTCTGGCTGCCCCCTATGGGTCTAGGGAAACCCCTCGAGACTTCCCCCACGCTCACTCTCAAATTAGCCAAGTTCTAGTTCTCCAGCCCGCCCCGGAATTGTTCCCACTCCCTTACCCTCCTCACTCTCCTGCCTGCTCTTCTCCCTGGTGCCCAAAACTCCTGAAGATTTCTAGAAGGAAAGGACAAGCCTGGGGGAAAAGCAGGAAGACATCAGCCTCACGGAAAGCTGGCGCTCAGCCTGCTGGCCATTTGGCATATCCAGTGAGAACAGAGGATTTGGACCCAAACCGCCCAAATTCAAATCCCTGCTTATTTTCTCACTAGTGGTATGACTTAGCTCGCTTAAACTACCTGGAACTCTGTATTCTCATCAGTAACATGGGACAATAATATCATCTTTAGGGCTGGGCGCGATGGCTCACACCTCCAATCCCAGCACTTCGGGAGGCCAAGGGCAGTGGATCGCTTGAGGTCGGGAGATACATACACACACACACACACACACACACACACACACACACACACACATATACACAAATTAGGCGGATGTGGTGGCATACCCCTGTAGTCCCAGCTACTCAGGAGACTGAGGCAGCAGAATCGCTTGAACCTGGGAGGCAGAGGTTGTAGTGAGCAGAGACTGTACCACTGCACTCCAGACTAGGTGACAGAGGGAGACGCTGTCTTAAAAAAAAAAGGAATGAAGGAAGGAAGGGAGGGAGGGAGGGAAAATACCTTCTTTGGGATTCATCTGCTAATTTATGCAACAAATATAAATATTCACTGACATCCTTTCTGTGCCCAGCTCTGTGCTGGATGATGCTGGGATGTAGCAGAGACTGCATGAGCTTCAGACCCTACCCTCACTGGGCCCCCAGTTCAGTGGGCAGACAGACCAGTGACAGCCCTGAGCAGGCTAGCCTGGGAAGCACAGGCAGAGGGGTCAGGGCCAGTGGGGAGGAGGCACAGGCAGAGGGGTCAGGGCTGGGATATGGGAGGTACCTGCTGTGGGCTGAGGTGGTGAGTAAAGCCTTCCTGGAGGAGGGAATAACTCCATAAACAAGAGAGATCTCCTTCTTGCCCTCATCAATCTGGCCTATGTGGGAATGCCAGTGAGAAGGCAAACAAGTCCCCAGGAAAGGAAGCATGCAAGAGGCTTCAAGAAAAAAATCCGAGGGTGAATGAGTCGATTGCCCTTCAGTCCTCCTTAGCTGCCTCCTTAGCTGTGGGACCTGGGTCAAGTTCCTCCATCTTCCTCCTCCGACTTTTTCTGTGTGACATGAGGATAAAAGGCAAGTTAACCTCAGAGTGGTTGCAGGGACTGAATTATCTTATGCAGGTAAGGCACTTAGCACAGGGCCTCAAACATTAATGGGCAATTAACAATTGGTGTTTCTTATCCATTAGACTGAGTCATGTGATCATGAGTGCCTGGCTCTGAGTCAGCATCCACATATAGTTGTTGAATGAATGAGTGTGTGAATGAATAGCATTCTGCTTACTACTTCCTCCTCCCCGAGACTATAGCTTGGGTCTCAGCCCTAAGCACCTCCACTTTCCCCACATCCACCCCCACAGCACATCCTCCTGCTGAAGGTCCCACATGCAGGTTGCATGTGACAGTCAGAAACTGGAACTCAGCATCTTCCATCTCAACTGCAGCATCTGCCTCTCTTATTGTACTTTGCTGTAAAATGCTTTTGCTGGGTGAGTTTCTCCCTTATCCCTGGGGTCCAACCTTGAACACCTCAGGCGTGGAAACATTTTCCTCTCTGCATCTCCAAAGCCAGGCAGGTAAAACTCCTGAGTGTGAGTTCTTGAGCGGTGCGCACACCTTTCCCCACCTCGGGTGTGGCTGTTTTGTAATTAAAAACAGAAAGATCTGGCCAGGCATGGTGGCTCACACCTGTAATCTCAGCACTTTGGGAGGCCCAGGCAGGTGGATCACCTGAATTTAGGATTTCAAGACCAGCCTGGGCAACATGGCAAAACCTTGTCTCTACCAAAAACACAAAAAAATTAGCCAGGCGTGGTGGTGTGTGCCAGTGGTCCCAGCTACTTGGAAGGCTGAGGGAGGAGGATTGCTTGAACCCAAGAGGTGGAGGCTGCAGAGCTGAGAACACCACTGCACTCCAGCCTAATGACAGAGTAAGACCATGTCCCAAAAAAAAAAAAAGCCATTGATTCATAACACCTGTTTTCTGACCAAGTAAATACCTAGGTACCCAGGCACAGTCGCAGAGGACAACTGTACCTAAAATCACAGTCCTGCTGGGATGCAATGCTAACACTTACACCTCCTAGGTGTCAGACATCGTCACAAAGCTTTACGTATATTTTAACTCACATCCTCCCCAGTGTCAGGTGGTCGGTACCATAATTAATCCCCATTGACACCTGGGCACTTCCCAGGTTAAGTATATCAGACCCATTGATCAAACTCTTACTATCCAGGACTTACTATTACAAACTGATGACCTTCACAGAGCATCTCCCAGGCCCGAGACCCTGTCTTCATAGTCCAATACAAGTGACGTGTTGGGCTTGTACAACAATTAAGAAATATTGAATTAGGCCGGATGCGGTGGCTCACGCCTGTAATCCCAGCATTGTGGGAGGCCAAGGCGGAAGGATCACCTGAAGCCGGAAGTTCGAGACCAGCCTGACCAACATGAAGGAAACCCATCTCTACTAAAAATACAAAATGAGCCGGGAGTGGTGGCACATGCCTGTAATCTCAGCTACTTGGGAGGCTGAGGCAGGAGAATCGCTTGAACCCAGGAGGCGGAGGTTGTGATGAGCTGAGATTGTGCCATTGCACTCCAGCCTGGGCAACAAGAGCGAAACTCCGTCTCAAAAAGAGAAAAAAAAGGAAATATTGAATTAGTCAACATCTAAAGGCAGAGATGGAACTGCAGAATTTCAGGTTTAGTTGAATAAGATCTGAAAATCTGACAGCATCGAGGTAGCATTCCATCCGACCGGGGCGGGATTTCTCAGTTCTCCACAGTCCCCTTCCTTCCTGATTTCATGCCAGTCCTTAGGGGATCCCAGTTATTAGCCTGCTGAATGGCTCTAGGGGAAGCCCGCCATTGCCCCCTAGTGGAGGATTCCGAATTTGCATTTTATATCCCAGCAACAGTTAAAGGACGTGGTGAGAACATCCAATCAGAGGGATGCGAGCACTGGAAAGCGACCAATCAAAAGCGAGAAGGGACTGGAATTCGACCAATGAGGGCAGAGAGCGCTCAAAATAAAAACTTACTTTATTGAGCCGAGAGACGCACACACACTGGGAGGTTGTTTTTTTTGTTTGTTTGTTTGTTTTGATGACTGAGTCTCAGCACTCAGGGAGGCTCAGGTGGAGGCGGCGGAGCAGGCAGGCAGCAGTGAGGCTGGTGCCCTGGCGCTGGGACCGCGCGTACTTGAAGAAGACGGCAGCGCGGCCCGGCGCGGGACCTCGGAGCGCAGCACGGGCCATGCACGGCTCGAGGGGGCCCAGTTCCTCGGAGCTGCAGAGGGAGATGGAGAAACTGAGGCAGGGCAAGGGGGTGGAGATGACCCATCCTCAGAACTGGAGCTTCGAGGCCAAGATGCGTCGCTGTGGGTCCCCACGGACGGGTCAGGGCTCTCTTGAGATCGGGCACTGGAGTGACTAGGCGAGTACTGGGGAGGGTGGACACCCGATTCTCCCTGCAGGGCGCAGCTAGTGGGGAGCCAGAACCCGCGAGGAAGCAAGGAGGGGAGCCGAGGATAGACAGCCATCCTCTCTATCCTGGGGACACAGGCTGGGAGCAAACTGGTTCGCCCTGCCACCTGGTGGCACGGTTAGCGGCCCTAGCAGCTAAAGGGGCACCCCATCCACCACCCGATACAGAGTTGGAGGACTCAAGGCCTGGGAGAGCCTTCATTCTCAGCCCTGGAAGGCAACTGGAGCATCTTCTGGGCCTAGGAGACTTTATCTTTCACCCTGGGGCAAGGTTAAGCGCCCCTAGATCTGGGCTAATGGGATCCTCCCACCCCATTCTCTCCCATAACCAGAAAAATCAAGTCTAGGTGCCACCTCCTCCCCAATAATTGTCTCTCATTCTCTGAGACGGTAAAAATGACCAGGAAGGGAGGTCCTTGAAGCTGAGGTGACCCCATAAAGGCCCCCCCAACAAGGCCACACCTGTAAAGTTCCGGCTCGAGCCTGGAGCCCGCCTCGTCGAGCAAGCGGTGCGCCAGGCTCAGAGCCGCAGCCGCGCGACGACCCGGCTCCCATCCCACCGCCTCGGCCTCCAGCAAAGACAACTCCAGGAAGTAGGTGGCAAGTAGCATCACCTGCAAGCGAGGCGGGGGCGACTGTCAGGCCCCGCCCTACCCCACGCAGGCCCGGCCCCACCCCCACCCTGCGTATCCATGAGGCCCACCTGGGGGCTGCTCCCTGCCAGCGCGGCCAGCAGCCCGAGGCACAACAGCGGACCCAGGTGGTACAGCCGGAAATCCAGGCGGCTTAGGATGCGGCGCTCGGCGCGCAGCAGCTCCGCCCGCGAGAAGGAGTCCGCACCCAGGAGGCAGAGGCAGGTGGGCTGCAGGAGGAGGATATAGTGGGGAGGTGAAGGAGCCCTGGATCCCAGCTGTTTACTTCCTGCCCTGGAACGGCCCAAGTTCCGGACCTCAGTTTCCTGGTGTGTAAAATGGGGCCATTGGCTTGTGTCTGGAAGTCGTAGAGAGCACGGGCTTCAGAGTCCTGGGTTCAAGACCTAAGTCCCAGTTCAAACCCCACCATCTGCTCACTGTGTGACACAGGACAGTCACTTAAGCTCTCAGCCTCAGATTCCCCTTCTGTAAAAAGAGATACTACTCCCTGCTTCACCAGGCAGTTATGATAAGGCACCGAATTCATGCATGTTGACGGTAACAACTCAAGATGAACTGGTTTATATTATTTTTATTTACTTTTCTAAATTAGAGATGAGGTCACCTTGGCTTCTCAAAATGAGGGATTTTTGTGTGTGGGGTGGAGTGCAGTGTCGCAACTCACTGCAACCTCTGCCTCCTGGGTTCAAGCGATTCTCCTGCCTCAGCCTCCTGAGTAGCTGGGACTACAGGCATGCACCACCACACCCGGCTCATTTTTGTGTTTTTAGTAGAGACAGGTTCTCACCGTGTTGGTCAGCCTGGTCTTGAACTCCTGACCTCAAGTGATCTGCCCGTCTCTGCCACCCAAAGTGCTGGAATTACAGGAGTGAGCCACTGCACCCAGCCTTAAGGCAGACTATTCAAGACCAAGTCCAAGTTCCAACTGCTTAATTTGGGGCAAGTGTCTTCTCTCTGGGCCTCAGTCTCTTCTGTTTAAGGGACACACTGACAGCCCCTCCCTCACACATACTGGGAATCCCAGACTCAGCACAGTGCTTGGCACACAGTAGGCACTGAATCAGTGACTCCCACAAGGACTCCATCCACCCTCCCAAATCCCACCCCGGAAGTACCTCGGGAAGCACGCATTCTTCCATTTTGCAAGCCACAAACAGGCAGGCCACGCCCAACAGCTGCAGGCGACGTGAGCGCACGCGGCTGGCGCTCAGGTAGGAATCAAGCAGGTGCACCGCCAGGTAAAGTGTCTCACCAGCCAGACCCAGGTACTCCTGAGGAGGGGCACGGGTGACCATGGGGTCCCAGGCAGTGATGCAAACCCAGCTCCCCACACCCCCTTCCAGATACCTACGTGCACCTGGACCAGCCAGTCTACCACCAGGGCGCGCATCTCCAAGGTCACAGCTCGGGGCAGGGCTCTCTGGGGCAGCACGCGGCACACCTGGGGTTGAGAGGCAGGGATGCCTCACTCTCCACACCTGTGCCCGGCCTTTCTCCTGAGCTCCAGCCCTGGGTGCAACAGCCTCCTCCAGTCAGTTGAACGTTTCAGGCATGCCATACCCAAACTGGCCTCCAAATGCATTCCTCTTAGAGGTCCTCATCTAGAACTCTGGCTTTGTTCCAGATGCCTCTACATCCACCTCTCCAGTCTGTAGCCCCCAGAGCCACGTGGCCTCCTAGGTGGCTCCCACTAGGTTCCCGGGATTTCACTTTTTTCTTTTTTTGGAAACGAGTCTCACTCTGTTGCCCAGGCTGGAGTGCAATGGCACGATCTCAGCTCACTGCAACCTCCACCTCCTGGGTTCAAGTGATTCTCCCGCTTCAGCCTCCCAAGTAGCTGAGATTACAGGCACCCACCACCACACCGAGCTAATTTTTTTTTTTAGAGACAGGGTTTCACCATGTTAACCAGGCTGGTCTTGAACTCCCAATCTCAGGTGATCAGCCCACCTTGGCCTCCCAAAGTGCTTGGATTACAGGCATGAGACACCATGCCCAGCCTCAGACTTCACTTTTGACTGCCAACCCTCAACCCATCTGCCTCAGAGCACCCAGAAGTTTCTTTCCAAAGAAGGATCTGACCAAGGAACTCCCCAGCTTTAAACACTTCATGGCTCCCAGTACCCTTGGAGAAAACTCTAATTTCTTTCAGGCTCTGCTCCAACATCACCTCTTCCCTCTCTCCCCTCACAACCCACAAAAAGAAGCCACAACTGCCTTCTTTTTGGCTCCTAGACTATGCCAAGCCCATTCCTACCCCAGGCCCTTTGCACTTCCTCTTTCCTCTACAGAGAGGGTCCTTCCCCAGCTCCTTGCGCGGTCTGTCATTCAACTGATATCTCCATGACTTCGTCTATACTCCTTCCACCTGGTCACCAGCTCTCTGTCTCAGCATTTTCACTCTGAAGATGTCTCCCTTTGCGCTTTGTCTATCTGCCTGCTAGGCTGCCAGCCTCACGACGCAGGGACTCCTGACCAGAACACAGGTGTCTCTCAGGTCCTAATAGAAATCCTGGCCCAGGAGAGTCGCTGGCAGGACGTTAAATTCCTCCCTTCAGTCTTCCTTCCGCAGCACCCCTCTGCTAGGGACGTCTGAGGGCTGGCAAGGCCAACGTTTTGGTTTGGGTAGTTTTTCTCTAACTGTCCTACGTGTTTGCTCATCGTCCCAGAAGGAGGCCAGCATCGCAGCATCTCCAGGGCCTAAAACATTCGACACTGAACCATTAAATATTTGTTAAACGAATAAATGTGGAGGACAAGTACGGGGGACCATAAACACCCCAGAAGGGGCTGCAAATAGACTGGGGACAGCGGGAAAGGGCATTCCCAGAGGAACACAAAACAAAAGCCTGGACGCTGCGGGAAAGGAACGCCGGCCGCCAGTGACCCGGAGGAAAGAGGCTGGCTCAGTGGGAGTTGGGAGGTGGTGTTGAGTGGGTGCTGGGTGGTGGGCGGCGCTGGCCTCCCCAGGGTAGGTGGCGGGTGGGCTCACCATGACTTCGGCGAAAATGTCCCCGGCGTACTCGCGTTCTCCCTGCAGCCCCAGCGCGCTCAGCGCCTCCTCGAGCCCCGGCGGCCTCTCCAGGCGTTTTGGGGAGACACTGGGGCCTGCGGGGAAGCTGTCGGGGCCTGGGACGCTCGGAGGCTCTGCACCGAGGGAAGCAGTGGGACTCTGCAAAGAAGGCCTTGGTGACTCAGCGCCCAAAGAGAAGCCCAAGCCGGACCCCTCGCCCCTGCCTCTCACCAGCATCCTCCAGAACGGCGTCGCGGGCGAGGCTAAGCACTGACCGCCTGCAGCTGGGGGAAGAGACGCCTGCCCGGCGCTTTAAATGCGCCTGGGCGCGTGCGCACTGAGCCCGCCTCGCCTGGGCAGGTGCACAAAGATTAGTGCCCCGCAGGCTGGCTCTGTCCTTTCGAAGCCCTCTAAAGTCGGGCGGCTAAAGACAGATCCTCATCCTACTGCCCGGAAGCAGCCCCTCTGAGCCTCACTTTCCTCGACCATAAAAGTCAGGATGATTTCAAAATGTAGTTGATAAGGTTGTCTGTGGAATGTAC
Organism: Alouatta palliata; assembly: GCA_004027835.1. Classification (NCBI taxonomy): domain Eukaryota; kingdom Metazoa; phylum Chordata; class Mammalia; order Primates; family Atelidae; genus Alouatta; species Alouatta palliata. Next base: position 11,029 of record PVKV010037033.1, read on the forward strand.
AACCTTCTGTTTAAGCGTCCAGCACAAGGCCTGACGCAGTAAAAGCTCCCGACATGGGAGCTATAAGTGACTTAACAAATATTAAAGGAAGGCAGCCTCTTTTCTGTGCACTGGGTATTGCGAGTGAGCAATCACCTGAGGTTCCCGTCTGTGCCAAGCTCGGTCCACTGCTGTGAAAGTGACCCCCACAAGCCAGCAGCACCAGCCTGAACTAGTGTAGGGGACTCCTGGCTCCTCCCCATTTCCATCCCCTAGAGTTTGTTCCCCACATGCAGCTGGAGGAAGCTGTGCACCCCTAAGGCAGGTTACCCCTGCCTGTGTCCAGAACTTCATCATGGCTCCCATCTCCCTCCAGCTGAAGGCCCGTGACACCCCATTATTCTGCCTCCAACTGAGCGCATCCACTCCATGTCCCTCAGTCCTCTTCAGCCCCTCAGACCTTCAGGCTATTTCTCACCCACACCAGGTATGCTCCTACCACAGGGCCTTTGCACCAGCTGTTCCCTCTGCTTCAAATGCTCTTCCCTCAGAGACCATGTTTAAGGTGTTTACTCAGCTGTTGCCTTCTCCTGGAAATTGCCATCCTTAGGATTTCCTGTCTTTATCCTCTCTAGCACTTACTGCCTTCTAACCAACCATGTATTATCTTGTTTACTCTCTCCTTTCTAACTTGAATACTCAGTGAGCCCCTTAAGGTCAGAGGTTTTGTTTTCGGTTTTTGTTTTGTTTTTGGTTTTTGTTTTGTTTTTCATTGCTGTATGCCCAGTTACTAGAATAGGGCCTGGTACATAACAGGTGTTGAATAAATATTTGTTGAATAAGTGAGTGTCTAGGCTGGATGTCTTTTTATTGTAGAGGGGGGAGACAGGGTCTTATTCTGTCACCCAGGCTGGAGAGTGGTGTCATCAAGGCTTGCTGCAGCCTTGACCTCTTGGATTTAAGTGATCCTCCTGCCTCAGCCTCCTGAGTATCTGGGACTACAGGCGTGCACCACCACACTTGGTTAATTTTTATGTATGTTTGTATTCAGACAGAGTCTCGCTCTGTTGCCCAGGCTAGAATGCAATGCTCGATCTTGGCTCACTGCAACCTCCACCTCCTGGGTTCAAGCAATTCTCCTGCCTCAGCTTCCTGACTAGCTGGGACTACAGGCATGTGCCACCACGCCCAGCTAATTGTTCATATTTTTAATAGAGATGGGTTTTCACCACGTTAGTCAGGATGATCTAGATCTCCTAACCTCATGATCCGCTCGCCTCGGCCTCCCAAAGTGCTGGGATTACAGGCGTGAACAACCACGCCCGGCCTAACTTTTTATTTTTGGTATGGGATCTTACTATATTGCCCAGGCTGGTCTCAAACTCCTGGACTCAAGCTATCCTCCCAACTCAGCCTCCAAAAGTGCTGGGATTACAGGGGTGAGCCACTGCACCCAACCAGCCTTCCCCTTTGGCCTTCAGGGTAACTTCAGTGAGAGCAAGACCAAGCCTTTGTTCGGTCAAGTCAATAACCACCTGCTGGCCAGGTACACGGCTCACACCTGTAATCCCAGCACTTTGGGAGCCCAAGGTGGGCAGATCACTGGAGCTCAGGGGTTCAAGACCAGCTTAGGCAACATGGTGAAACCCCATCTCTACAAAATATACAAAAATTAGCTGGATGTGGTGGCTCATACCTGTAGTCCTAGCTACTTGGGAGGCTGAGATGGATCACCTGAGCCCGGGAGGTTGAGGCTGCAGGGGGCCTTGATCACACCATTGTACTCCAGCCCGGGCGACAGAGACCTGTCTCAAAAAAAAAAAAAAGAGTATTTTAAATACACAATACAACTACACTGGCAAGGAGAGGCAGAGACTGACAAAAGTCATTTGGGAGCGCAGTATTTTGACTGTGCACCTTCAGCTAAAGACAAAAAACCATAAATACTGAATTCTAGTTAGTAGGTTTCTTTCTTACAGTGGCATGTTAGCAATATTCGAGTATATTCTAGAACTGTGCAAGTACATAAATGCATCGTGGTCAAGGGGAATCAGGGTTTGCACTGTCAGAGGACGGATGTGCAAACATAGACTGGAGGTTGGAATGACCTCTGTGGAGTCGGTGTCACAATGGAATTGGAGATGAAACTGTGTGAACTCATGGTTGTTTATACAGAAATAAGCATTGTGTACCCAAACATGTATTTCCTAGCTTAGTCCACAAGGAGGGCTTAAGAGCAGTGACACCCCAATAGTGAGAAGCACCCCTAACACCCAGACCTTGGCTGCCACATCCCATTCTTCACTAAAAGGAACCAGGACTACTTAAAGAAATGGCTGATCCAACCAGCCTGGCCAACACAGTGAAACCCCATCTCTACTAAAAATACAAAAATTAGGCGGGCATGGTGGCATGTGCCTGTAGTCCCAGCTACTCGAGAGGCTGAGGCAGGAGAATCACTTGAACCTGGAAGATGGAGGTTGTGGTGAGCTGAGATCACACCCCAGCATTCTGGCCTGGGCAATAGAGCAAGAGTCTGTCTCAAAAAAAAAAAAAGAAAGAAAGGAAAGGAAAGGGAAGGGAAAGGGAAGGAAGAGAAGGAAGGAAGAAAGGGAGGGAGGGAGGAAAAGAAAAGAAAGGAAAGAAAGAGAAAGAGAGAAAGAAAAAGAGGCTAATCCCAGGGTCAGTCACACAGAGAAGATACAAGACCTGGAATATCTTTGCGTGGCAGAAAGTGCCCCAATGCAGGGCATGTCACACAGGCACAGAAGTCACTAGCTAAATCTAGAAAACATGAGCATCGAGATGATACTCAGAGATGACAAACCACCAAATAAAATTAAAATACAAGTTTATTCCGATATAAATCAGGCTGTAGGAAGGAGGAGCTCTTTAATCTTTGGAATGTGAATACATGTGTTGTTTTGTTTTCAGGGACAGGGTCTCACTTTGTCACCCAGGCTAGAGTGCAGTGGTGTGAACATGGTTCACTGCAGCCTCAACCTCCTAGGCTCAAGTGATCCTCCCATCTCAGTCTCCCAAGCAGCTGGGACTACAGGTGTGCACCACCATGCTTGGCTAATTTTTTAATTTTTTGTAGAGACAGGAATCTCACTTTGTTGCCTAGGCTGGTCTTGAACTCCTGGGCTCAAGGGATCCTCCCACCTTGGCTTCCCAAAGTGCTGGGATTACAGGTGTGAGCCACCATGCCTGGCCGAACTAATAAATGTAGAAGGATGGAAAATCTCATTTAGCAACCACCATGGCATTGTTTCATGCAAGAAACATCAATATATGTTCATACTAGTGGGTGAACATCTGATAGGAATCGGGGTACCCACAAAATATCTCTACGCAAGATGCTTATTAACTATGTAAACCAAAAGGTATCTGAAATAGTCTCAATCCATTTGGAAAGTCTGTTTTGCCAAGGTTAAGGACGCACCCATGACATAGCCTCAGGAGGTGGTCGGGGCACAGCTTGGTTTTATACATTTTATGGAGACATGAGACATCATCAGTATATGTAAGATCTACATTGGTTCAGTCTGGAAAGTTGAAACAACTGGAAGCGGGGGAGGGGCTTCCAGGCATAGATAGGAGACAAATGGCTGCATTCTTTTGAGTTTGATTAGCCTTTTACCAAATGCACAATTTACAGGAAGGGTCACCTATGCCTAGTCTGGCACAGTGAAACAAGAGGGTAGAGGAAGCCATCAGATATGCGTTTGTCTCACATGAGCACAGGGCTGATTTTGAGTTCTGCCTGTCCTTTGTCCACAAAGGAATTCCCCTGTGGGCAAATGGTGAGAGAGGTAAGTAGCTTTTTAAAAGTAACTTTAGACCAAGCATGGTGGCTCAAGTCTGTAATCCCAAGACTTTGAGAAGCTGAGGTGGGTAGATCATTCAAGGTCAAGAGTTCGAGATCAGTCTGGCCAACATGGTAAAACACCGTCTCTACTAAAAATACAAAAATTAGCTGGATGTGGTGGTGGGCACCTGTAATCCAAGCTATTCAGGAGGCTGAGGCAGGAGAATCGCTTGAATCCTGGAGGTGGAGGTTGCAGACAGCCGAGATCACGCATGGCACTCCAGCCTAGGTGACAGAGACTCTGTCTCAAAACATACACACACACACACACACACACACACACCCCTGGGCGACAGACTGTCTCAAA
>PVKV010037034.1:0-15182 GCA_004027835.1 Alouatta palliata
AAATGCAAATCAAAACTACATTGAGATACCACCTCATGCCAGTTAGAATGGCGATCATTAAAAAATCTGGAGACAACAGATGCTGGAGAGGATGTGGAGAAATAGGAACACTTTTACACTGTTGGTGGGAGTGTAAATTAGTTCAACCATTGTGGAAGACAGTGTGGCGATTCCTCAAGGATCTAGAAATAGAAATTCCATTTGACCCAGCAATCCCATTACTGGGTATATATCCAAAGGACTATAAATCATTCTACTATAAGAACACATGCACACAAATGTTCATTGCAGCACAGTTTACAATAGCAAAGACCTGGAACCAACCCAAATGCCCACTGATGATAGACTGGACAGGGAAAATGTGGCACTTATACACCATGGAATATTATGCAGCCATCAAAAACGATGAGTTCGCATCCTCTGTAGGGACATGGATGAACCTGAAAACCATCATTCTCAGCAAACTCACACAAGAACAGAAAATCAAACACTGCATATTCTCACTCATAGGTGGGTGTTGAACAATGAGAACACACAGACACAGGGAGGGGAGCATCTCACACTGTGGTCTGTCAGGGGGAAAAAGGGGAGGGACAGTGTGGGGTGGGGAGTTGGGGAGGGATAGCATGGGGAGAATGCCAGATATAGGTGATGGGAGGAAGGCAGCAAATCACACTGCCATGTGTGTACCTATGCAACAATCTTGCATGTTCTTCACATGTACCCCAAACCTAAAATGCAATAAAAAATATATTTAAAAAATTCATTGGAAAAGTTCATACATAAGGTGTGATTCCATTAGAAACATACTCTGTATTAAACATCCTTCTCTTCCACTATAAAATACATTTTCACATTTCCTAAGCACTAAATTTCCTTTAATAAAGCTTGTATTCACTTCATAAATGTTTCTGTCTACATCATAGTACCTACCTATATATCATGAGCCACAGAACCCTACAGTGATGTGCTAACTTGTGAAGAGTGTTTATTGGAAAGCTTGGCCAATCAACGTAACAGGAAAACCTTATTTTTAGGTGGAAATGAATGATAATACTACATAGGTCAAACCATTCCGAAAATAAGTTCAAGAAAGAAAATAAAAAATGGTCCATGAAGCTCATTGAGAGAAAATTGAACAAGCAGATTGAACAGTTTAGTTCCTTTGTGTGGACACATTCTAACAAGGTCTGGAGCATTCCAGATCCTTCTCTCTCCTGCTACCTCTCTTTTTTACTATGTAAGTCTGAGATCACAATACCAGCCACATTTTTTTCTCACGCCTGCTGTCTGATGCCTCAGCAATAAGCCAGTGCCCAAGCTATGGCCTGGTGAGGCTGCTAAGGAGGCTGGCAGGAAGATGCAGAGGCTGCTGCACTGAAGCCTGCAATGTGGCCCACCCTGCTGAGCTCCTTATGAAGGGAAAAGCAGCTTTCTTCTTCACATGTGTGGTACATTCTGTCACATGTGCATCAAAACTGTGTGTGAACCTAACTTCTCACAGTAATTTCTGCTAAGCAGCTCTTTCAAATTTCACTCCCCCCGGTTTGGCTCTGCTCAGGGAAGACACTATGAATGATGCCCTACTCAGTGTTGCCCAGTCCCTGTGATGCTGGCCTGTTGTCCTTGACCCAAACTTGAACTCTTCTGCTTTCTTGCCATAAGATGAGCATTTGTGCAAATAGATCAGTAACAGCTTCATCCTGTCAGCATCAAATCTGGCATGCCCAAAAATTATTTGAGTCACAGCATGGACACAATTTAGACTCCCATGCTTATAGGGGACCCCTGCTACCTTGGCACTTTAAGAAAATTAGAGAAAATAAAATCACATTTGTGGGTTTTGGTTATTTACTGGAAACTCTGTACAGATCATCAGAACAAATGGCACATTATCAGAGCACAGTTTCCTTCAGTGGGTGCCTCAGTGCCAAAAGCAGCAAACTAGGACTCCTGGATGAGACAGAAGACTGAGTGTTCCCACAGTAAGCACACTGATATGCTTAACTCTAAGAACATCATTTATAAATATAAATCTGGGCTCAAAAGCAACAAAAAAGAAAAAGACATAATCTCCAAGTGTGCCAGAACAAAAAGATAATTTAGGACTAAAAAATGTGAGTTCATTGAGGTAACATCAGTGGATAAGGGGTCCCAGGTCAAGAATTTGACCCCTTATATAACTCTAGGATAAAGACTTCTCCTGCCAGGGAATGAGGAACTTGAGAAAAACGAAATGAGGCCCAGGCAAACAATATGGAAGCACCTCACTTGCCTGATTTGCACCTGGACAGGAGTCACCAGCAGAGAATCACCACTGAAAGTCTGTCCTCCACTGTGGGTGAGGCTGAATTGACGCTACTTTATGTGAAGAAGCCCTGAGTCAATAACGGCTTTAAAAACTGGTCCAAAGAACAACAAAAGTGAGCTCTAAATGCTACATTGTGTATGAAATTCGACAACATGCTAATGGAAATCATATCTGTGATTGAGGATTGACCGAGAATGAGCATGAGAGAACTGGCTGGCATGACAGAAATGCTGCATGACTTGGTTCAAGAGTGGCTAACACAGGCATTTGCATTTATCGAAACTGATTATACAACACACTAAAAATCTGAACATTTAACTGTTTGTAAATTATAAATCAATGCTAAAATTTTTTTTTAAATCCTGATCCAGACATAAACCTATTTAAGATTCCAGACAAAGCAATGCTAAACCACCTTTGTAGCACTCCCACATGCTAAACCTCATGTCCTACACCCCAGAGCATGTGTGGCAAACATATTTTCCACTCTCTGGCTTCTGGAAGCTGCATCATAGGCAAGAGACCTAAGTGCAGCCAATCAGAAGCTCCCAACTTGGGCCTCTGAATCTTACAACAGTCCAAAAGTCTAATAGTAACTAGCACATAGTAACTAGCAGGATAGCAGTGTGACCCAGCTGACCCGGCCTCCTGAGGTTTCTATCTAGACCTGGTACTCCAGCTATCTTTTTTTGTAATCCTTTTTGATTAATTTAACCAATGTCAGTTTCTTTTATTTGCAACTAAGGACCTAACTAACATGACATCTGGAACCAGATCTAAGAAGCTACAGACACAACCTCAGGAAATCACAGTCTCAGGATATGAGATTGGGTATCTGTCCTAGGCCAACTTAAGACAGGGAAAATCAAGGCTGTGTAAGGGATGGAAACTGCACCCTGTGACACACACAGTAGTTAAGGAGCTTATTGCTCTGGAATCTCCTGGAATTAAGTGTCCATTAAAGACCAGGTTTTGTGGGACACAGAGGCCACCTCAGAGCCATGGTGTCTTTTAATGCTCACTATAGCTTTATGTAACTATCATCATCCACTTTATTTAAATGAAGAATGTAACTCAGAGAGGAAAAACCCTGCTAGAATTCAATTCTAAAACTATATTATGAACCATCAGGTATGTGATATATTTTTTTTCAAGGACATGATTTTTTTGTGCACGTATGTGCTTATCTACAAACAATATAAAATAGAATTCATGGCTCTAGTGGCCTTTGGGAAGGAGTTGAAAGTTATTGGTGAGGAGTTCAAGTAAATGTCAACTCTTACCATTTCCACCAAGTGATGTCACATAGAACCACACCTCAGCACTATTGTAAAATGATCTCCGGATCACTGCAATAGTGAAATTTTTTGGCTTTTTGTGCATATAATGTTATGTTTAAACTATACTGTAGTCTGTTAAGTGTACAATAGCATTATTTCTAAAAACAGTGTACATGCCTTAATTTAAAAATATTGTATTGCTAAAAAATGCTAACAATCATCTGAGCTCTCAGTGAGTCGTCATACTCTTTTTGCTGGTGGAGGGTCTTGCCTCAATGTTGATCAGGGTGGTGGTTGCTGAAGGTTGGGATGACTGTGGCAATTTCTGAAGACAATAACAGAGTTTGCCACATCAGTTGATTCTTCCTTTCATAAAAGATTATTTCTCTGTAGCATGTGATGTTGTTTAATAGCATTTGACCCACGGTAGAACTCCTTTCAAACTTGGAGTCAATTCTTTCAAACCCTGCATGTTTTATCAACTAAGTTTACATAGTGATCTAAATTCTTTGTTATCATTTCACAATATTCACAGCATCTTCATCAGGAACAGACTCCACGTCAATAAACCACTTTCTTTGCTCATCCATAAGAAACAACTCCTCCGTTCAGATTTTACCATGAGATTACAGCAATTCAGTCACATCTTAAGGCTCTACTTCTAATTCTAGTTCTCTTGCTGTTTCTACCACATCTGCAATTACCTCCTCTCAGTTTTGAATCCTTCAAAGTCATCCATAAGGGTTCAAATCAACATCTTCCAAATTCCTGTTAATGTTCATATTTTTACCTCTTCCCATGAATCACAAATGTTCTGAATGGCATTTAGAATGGTGAATTCTTTCTAGAAGGTTTTCCATTTACTGTATCTATATCTATCAGAGGAATTACTATCTCTGGCAGCTAAAAATTTCTGAAATGTATTTCTTAAACAATAATATTTGAGAGTTGAAATTACTACTTGATCTATGGACTGCAGAATAGATGTGGTATTCACAAGCATGAAAAAAACATTAATCTCTTTGTACATCTCTACCAGAGCTGTTGAGTAACCAGGAGCATTGTCAATAAGCAGTAGTATTTGGGAAGAATTACTTTCTGAGCAGTAGGTCACAACAGTGAGCTTAAACTATTCAGTAAACCATGCTGTAAACAGATGTGCACATATGTGTTTATCTACAAACAATATAAAATGGGGAAAATTCAGGCTTTGTTGTTCCATTTAAGAGTCACAGGAAGAGTAGATTTAGCATAATTCCTATGGGCCCTGGGATTTGCAAAAGAACAAATGAGCAGTGGCTTCAACTTAAAGTTACCAGCTACTTTAGCCCAAAAGAAGCAATCAGTTATTTGAGGCTTTGAAGCCAGGCATTGACTTCTCCTCTCTAGCTATGAAAGTTCTAGATGACATTGTCTTTCAATATTAGGCTGTTTCATCTCCACTGAAAATCCATTTAGTGTAGCCACCTATATCAAAGATCTTAACTAGATCTTATGGATAACTTGCTGCAGCTTCTACATCAGCACTAACTGTTGGACATTGTAGTTTTATGTTACGGAGATGGCTTCTTTTCTTAAACCTCATAAACCAACTTCTGCTAGCTTCGAACTTTTCTTCTGAAGCTTCGTCACCTCTCTCAGCTTTCATAGAATTGAAGAGAGTTACCATCTTCCTTGAGATTAGGCTTTGGCTTAAGTGGATGTTATTGCTGGTTTGATCTTCTATCCAGACCACTAAAACTTCCTCTATACCAGCAGTTAAGTTGTGTTGCTTTCTTATCATTCATGTGTTCAATGGAGTAGCACTTTTAGTTTTCTTCAAGAACTTTTCCTTAGAATTCAACAAGTTGGCTAAGTGTGAGGTAAAAGGCCTAGCTTTCAGCCTGTTTCATCTTTCTCAGCTTTCTTCACTAAGCTTAATCATTTCTAGCATTTGGTTTAAGAGATGTGCTACTCTTCCCTTCACTTGAACACTTAAGAAGTCATTGTAGGGTTATTAATTGACCTCATGTCAATATTATTGTGTCCCAGGAAATAGGAGGAAATAGGGAGGCCAAAGGAGAGGGAGAGAGATTGGGGAATGGCCAGCTGGTGAACCCATCAGAACACACATAACAGTTTGGTGTCTTATCTCGACTCAGGCTCAGTTCATAGCATCCCAAAATAATTACACTAGTAACATCAAAGGTCACTGGCTAGGTTCAGTGGCTCATGCATATAATTCCAGCACTTTGAGAGGCTCAGGCAGGAAAACTGCTTAAGCTCAGGAGTTCAAGATCAGCCTGGGGAACATGGTGAAACTTCATCTCTACCAAAAAAAACCAAAAAGTAGGTGTCCAAGGTGGCACATGCCTGTAGTCCCAGCTATCTGGAAGGCTGAGAAGGAAGGATCACTTGAGCCTAGGAGGCCAAGGTTGCAGTGAACCAAGATCACACCACTGCACTCCAGCCTAGGTGACAGAACAAGATCCTGTCTCCAAAAAAAAAAAAAAAAAAAAAAAAAAAAAAAAAAAAAAAAAAAAAAAAAAAAAAAAAAAAAAAAAAAAAAAAAAAAAAAAAAAAAAAAAAAAAAAAAAAAAAAAAAAAATCATTACATCAGATATAGTAATAATAATAAAAAAGTTTGAACTGTTGTGAAAATTAGCAAAATGTGACACAGAGACACAAAGTGAGCGCATGCTATTAAAACAATGGCACTGACAAACTTGCTGCACTCAGGGTTGCTACAAAGCTTCAATATGTAAAAAATGCAATATCTGCAATGCACAATAAATGAAGTATGCCTGTACCTTGCCACCCACCCACCCAACAACATATTACTATAGATTTAAATGCCTGCATTAGAGACTCCTTTAGGTTGAAAAACAAATTCTCCAGGAAGCCATCAAAGAAAAGATAGATATAGTGACCATAAAATGTTATAACTTCCAGGCAGTAAACAAAGGTGATTGGCAAAAAGGACTGGGAGTTAAGGTAGGAGGCTGGGAGAGAAAAAAGGCTCAATTTTCATTTTTATACTTTTCTATACTTTTAAATGTTTGAAAATGTGTATTTATTCTTTTATTTTTAATGACTTTTTAAAGTATTGATTCTTAATAAAACTCAGATAATCCTGACCAGTGTTAACTTCTTAGCACCCATTTCTTTATTAGATAAGGAGCAATAGAGTATCATAAATACATATACTTTAAGGCCAGATGGTCCCAGATTAAAACCCTGTATTAGCAATTTACTTGCTATGTGGAACCAAGCTTGGTCAATTCATAACAGCACTTTGAGCCTCAGCTTCCCTGTGGTATAAAGAAAATAGAGAGAATGGCCATTTCTAATCAGAAAAGATTTCTAAGAAGGATGGTTGCTCTGACATAAAAGGCCCTCTTGTTTGGCCAGCCCTGGAGGGAAGACAAGAACAGAAAGAAGAGATTGGAGCCTATGACCGGGCAGAGGGTTTGTGTGGCATAGAATGAAGTGGCCCCTGAGAGTCCATGGTGGCAGGGGAGTTTAAAGGACTTTTAGAAACAGTAATATCTAATACGCAATTTCAATTTGTTTATAGTGCACAACGTGACCTGTCCCTCACAACGCACAACCCTCACTAAAAGTTAGTTCTTTATGCACAGTTCTTTCTGGATGCTTCTGAGGGTGTCAGGGCTGGGGAAAGTTAAAGGTGAATATGCTGGATACCAAGGTTGGGTGGTCACCAGGGAGAAAATAAAAGAATGAACACAGAGAACAAGAATGAAATAGAAGCAGGAAATGAGAGGCAGGCATGACCCTAAGAACATAAGGGCTCTGGGAATTCACAGATCTGGGCGAAGCTTTTCACATCCTCAAGCCATAGATGGAAGTTTGCTCTGGTTTTGGTTAAATCTCTAGGGACCAGGAGATCCCAGGTATTACCTGGGTTGCATGTAAAATGGGGTAAAAATGCTTACTTCCCAGTGTTTTGTGAATGAGAGTGCACATAAGTAAACTGTGCCTGGAACATGTAAATATTCAAGACCTGGTAGCAATGGAAAAAAGGAAACTGGCAGAGAGCACTTCAGGAGGATTGAGGCTACATTAGGACAATTTCAACAGGGACAGTGGTCAGGGCATAGGGAGCTAAGGAATGACCCAGTCTGGTTAAGAGATTCAGTCAGGCCTGTTAGACAACCCAGAAGGAAGCACAAGACCAGGCATAGGGGAGGCAAAGGGGAAACTAGAGCAGCATGAGATTTTACCAGTTACAAGGCTTAGTGGGAAGTAACCCAAGCTAATTCCAGCTAGCTTAACAAGATAGTTAATTATAAGGGGTCATGAGTCTCTCATGCCTAAGGGAAGGAAAGTATCCCCACTTCCATCTTTCTTTCTCACTGTATGCCTCTGCTTCTCTCTCCCTTGTAATCAGCTGCCATGCTCCTGACCCAGCAGGCTTCAGTGCTCTCCTGATAGCTCTCAGGTCCTTTATATGCAAGAGACTGATTGGCTCAGCCTGAGTCCAGTGCCCACTCCTGGTCCAATCTTGTCATGTACGAAGTGGCAGCTGAGTTGCCTTCCACTATAGGAGAAGGGGAGTTATGGGATTAACTGTGAGTTGGGAACACATCGCTACTTTAGGGACTCTCAATTTGTGTCAGAATTTTACCTACCACTGTTGTAAACATGGTCAGAATTCCTTTGTATTTAAAGCTGCAAAAATAGCCTAATCTTTAATATTATTCAAGTTTTCTCATTTCCCTTTATTCTCATTGAATTTTGTAGGTTGAATATACCTTGTAGATAGATGTTTGCTTTCTTATTGGCCTTTTCTCAACAGATAACAAGCTTCTTTCAAAAAAGGATTTTGTCTCATTTGCCTTTGTAATTCCTAGCACTTAACACAGGACAGATGTTTCTTAAGTGAATGACAATGAAGAAGAAAGAGGATGAATACAACCTTCCTTTCAGTTTTTCCTGTAATCAAACTAGGGGAGGCACAGCCATTTGAAGCAGAAAACTCCTGATATTTAGAGTGTATTCAGACACTATTTTAATAAAGTCCATTTATCAAGAATGTTTGGGAAAATTTTCATTCATATACTCACCTCATATTCAGCCATGACTAATTGCCAATAAATCAGAAGATTACATTGTCCTGGCAAACTGCATTAACATGTTTTTAATCTTCCTTTGATTCTGAAGGCCCTGTAGGATCTTGTTAGGCCTCAAGGTCACATATTACAAACATGACTTGAATGATTAAATGATGAGAAGGTGGAGAAAGTATTTGAGGTACTTATTTGCTTTTTTCTTTTTTGGTATGAATCCTGGATAAAAGGGCATTTACTATGGCTTTCGAGTCTAAATTCTACTCCATGCCATAAGGGGAAGGTGCTTGCTAACAAAAGATGACCTATCACAATAGGCCACTCCCCATGTTTCCAGTCCACAAGCCCAAGTCATTCCCCAATTCTTCCATGAAGCCTACCCTGGTCCACAGCCACATCCTTTCCTCATCCTCCCAGAGCATTGCATTTGCTACGTCTTTTGCTGCCACTCACCATTTCCTAGAGTTCTTGGTGTATCCGTCCCCTCAGGAGCTCCTGAGGACACAAAACAGGATTCACTTCACATCTGCAATTCTGGCAGGCCTCAGCACACCTGTTTCAATAAACATTTCTCCCATGATTGATGAAATTATGAAGCACCTCACTAATTCAGCTGTAACTCACCTTCAAGCATTGAAGATCTATGTTACCATTCACAGGCTTAAAATTTTGTAATATTGTTAAGGCTTTCGTAGATAAGGTAGAAAACAAGGATTTTAGCAAGATGGCCTATTAGGAGCAGCTCAGGATTGCAGCTCCCAGTGAAAGCACGAAGGGTGAGTGGACACCACATTTCCAGATGGACTTTCATTGCCCACAGGCCAGGAGATTCCCAGGTGGAGGAGCCCCATGGGTCAGCAATGCAGCTGTTTTGGCCGGCGTGGCAGGTCTCTGCACAAAATACACGGGTCCGGGTGCTGTTTTAGCTGGCAATTGAAGTTCCTGGGAGACAGAGTCACCCATTCAATTGATAAAAAGGGGACTGAAACAGGGAGCCAGGCCAGGAGATTCCCGGGCAAAAAAGTGCCATGAATTTCCACGCAGCTGTTTCAGCTGGCACGGTGGGTCACCGCATGGGAAATCACACAGATCTCGGGGCCTTTTCAACAGGCAACTGGAATGCCTGGGAGACAGAGTAGCCCATTCAACTGAAAAAAAAAAAAGGGCAGGGAGCCAGGTGATCAGGCTTGGCTGGTACCACCCTCACAAAAAAAACAGCAATCGGAAATGCTCTGGATAGAGAGTTTCACAGCAAGCACAGCTGAACCCGGGATAGTCCAGCTCTGTGAGGGAGGGGCATCCACCATTACCGAGGCAGTCCACCACTATGGAGGTAGTCCGCCATTACTGAGGCAGCCCGCCATTGCGGAGGCAGTCTACCATTACAGAGAGAGTCTGCCATTACAGAGGTGGTCTGCCATTGCTGAGGCAGTTCTAACTATACCCCTATAAACAGGACTGCAGGGAAGTTCACACAGCAGCTGGGCAGAGCCCACAGCAGCTCAGGAAAGCCTCCGCAGGCAGACTGTGACTAGGATGCCTCCTCACTGGGCAGTGCAGCCCTGAAAAAAGGCAGCCATATGACAGAAACTTATAAATAAAGCCCCAACTTCCTGGGACAGAGCACCTGAGGGGAAAAAAAAAAGGCATTTATGAGTTCTGCTGCAGCAGACTACATGCCCAGCTGCTCTGAATGAACAACGGACTCACAGCTCAACACTTGCACTCCTATAAAGGACACACTGTCTCCTCAAGCAGTTCCCTGACCCTAGTATACCTAAAGAGTCACCTAATAAAGGAAAGGTCAGAATGACATCTTGTGGGTATCCTTCTGGGATAAAGATAGCAGAAGAAGAAACTGGCAGCAACCCTTACTGGTCTGCAGCCACTGCAGGGGATCCCCAGGCAAGCAGGGTCTGGAGTGGACCTCAGCAGTCCTACAGCAGAGGGGCCTGACTGTTAGAAGGAAAAGTAAGAAACAGAAAGAAATAACTTCATCATCAACAAACTGGACGTCCACACCGAGACCCAATCTGAAAATCAACAACTACAAAGACAACAGGTAGATAACTCCACAAAGATGAGAAGAAACCAGGGCAAAAAGGATGAAAACCCAAAACCAGAATGCCTCTCCTCCCACAAGGGATCACAATTCCTCACCAGCAAGGGAACAAGGCTGGATGGAGAATGAGGTTTGACAAAATGCTAATGAGACTAGACAGCTTAGAGAGGAATATAAGTGAATTGATGGAGCTGAAAAACACAACACAAGAACTTCATGAAGCATGGACAAGTTTCAATAGCCAAATTGACCAAGCAGAAGAAGGGATATCAGAGGTCGAAGATCAGCTCAATTAAATAAAACAAGAAGGCAAGATTAGAGAAAAAAGGATAAAAAGAAATGAACAAAGTCTCCAAAAAATATGGGACTATGTGAAAAGACCTAATCTGCGTTTGATAGGTGTACCTGAATGTGACAGAGAGAATGAATCCAAGCTGGAAAATACTCTTCAGGATATTATCCAGGAGAACTTACCCAACCTAGCAAGGCAGCCAATATTCAAGTCCAGGAAATACAGAGAACACTACAAAGATATTCCTCAAAAAGAGCAACCCCAAGGCACATAATCGTCAGATTCAACAGGGTTGAAATGAAGGAGAAAATACTAAGGGCAGACAAAGAGAATGGTCAGATTACCCACAAAGGGAAGCCCATTAGACTCACAGTGGATCTCTCAGCAGAAACCCTACAAGCCAGAAGAGAGTCGGGGCCAATATTCAACATCCTTAAAGAAAAGAACTTTCAACACAGAATTTCATATCCAGCCAAACTAAGCTTCATAAGTGAAGGAAAAATAAAATCCTTCACGAACAGGCAATTACTCAGAGATTTCATCACCACCAGGCCTGCCTTACAAGAGCTCCTGAAAGAGACACTAAACATAGAAAGGAACAACCAGTACCAGCCACTCCAAAAACATACCAAATGGTAAAGAGCAGCAATGCAATGAAGAAACTGCATCAACTAACTGGCAAAACAGCCAGCTAGCATCAAAATGGCAGGATCAAATTCGTACATAACAATATTAACCCTAAATGAAAATGGGCTAAATGCCCCAATGGAAAGACACAGACTGGTAAATTGGATAAAAACTCAAAACCCATCTATGTGCTGTATTCAGGAAACCCATCTCACATGCAAGGATACACAAAGCCTCAAAATAAAGGGATGGAGGAAGGTTTACCAAGCAAATGGAGAGCAAAAAAAAAGCAGGAGTTGCAATTCTCATCTCTGATAAAATAGACTTTAAACCAACAAAGATCAAAAGAGACCAAGAAGGACATTACATAATGGTAAAAGGATCAATGCAACAAGAAGAGCTAACAATCCTAAATATATATGCACCCAATACAGGAGCACCCAGATACATAAAGCAAGTTCTTAATGACTTACAAAGAGACTTAGACTCCCACACAATAATAGTGGGAGACTTGAACACCCCATTGTCAATATTAGACAGATCAACGAGACAGAAAATTAACAAGGATACCCAGGACTTGAACTCAGACCTGGACCAAGCAAACCTAACAGACATGTACAGAACTCTCCACCCCAAATCCACAGAATATACATTCTTCTCAGCACCACATCACACCTACTCTAAAATTGACCACGTAATTGGAAGTAAATCACTCCTCAGCAAATGCAAAAGAATGGGAATCATAACAGTCTCTCAGACCACAGTGCAATCAAGTTAGAACTCAGAACCGCACAGCTTCATGGAAATGGAACAGCTGGCTCTTAAATATTGACTGGATAAACACTGAAATGAAGGCAGAAATAAAGATGTTCTTCAAAACCAATGAGAACAAAGACACAGCATACTAGAATCTGTGGGACAGATTTAAAGCAGTGTCTAGAGGAAAATATATAATAATAAATGCCCACATGAGAAGCAAGGAAAGATCTAAAATCGACACCCTATCATCAGAATAGAAAGAGGTAGAGGAGCAAGACCAAAAAAACTCAAAACCTAGCAGACAAGAAATAACTAAGATCACAGCAGACTGAAGGAGATAGAGAAACAAAAAAACCCTCTAAAAAATCAATAAATCCAGGAGCTGTTTTTTTGAAAAGATCAACAAAACAGACAGACCACTAGCCAGATTAATAAAAAAGAAAAGAGAGAAGAATCAAATAGATGCAATAAAAAATGATAAAGGGGATATCACCACATATTCCACAGAAATACAAACAATCATCAGAGATTATTACAAATAACTCTATGCACATAAACTAGTAAACCTGGAAGAAGTGTATAAATTCCTGGACACTTGCATCCTCCCAAGCCTAAACCAGGAAGAAGTCGAAACCCTGAATAGACCAATAACAAGGTCTGAAGTTGAGGCAGCAATTAAGAGCCTACCACCAAAAAAGGCCCAGGTCCAGATGGGTTCACAGCCGAATTCTACCAGACATACAAAGAGGAGATGGTACCATTCCTTCTGAAACTATTCCAAACAATCCAAAAAGAGGGATTCCTTCTCAAATCATTTTATGAGACCAACATCATCCTAATACCAAAATCCGGCAGAGACTCAACAAGAAAAGAAAACTTCAGGCCAATATCCATGATGAACATAGATGCAAAAATCTTCAATAAAATGCTCACAAACCAATTGCAACAGCACATCAATATGCTTATTCATCACGATCAAGTAGACTTTATCCCGGGGATGCATGGCTGGTTCAACATACGCAAGTCTATAAACGTAATACACCACATGAACAGAACCAAAGACAAAAACCACATGATTATCTCAATGATGCAGAGAAGGCCTTTGACAAAATTCAACAGCCCTTTATGCTAACAACCCTCAATAAACTAGGTATTGATGGAACGTATCTCAAAATAATAAAAGCTATTTAGAACAAACCCACAGCCAATATCATACTGAATGGGTAAAAACTGGAAGCATTCCCTCTGAAATCTGGCACTAGACAAGGATGCCGCAATCAGGCAAGAAAAAGAAATAAAGGGTATTCAATTAGGAAAGGAGGAAGTCAAATCGTCTCTATTTGCAGATGACATGATTGTATATTTAGAAGACCCCATCATCTCAGCCCAAAATCTCCTGAAACTGATAAGCAACTTCAGCAAAGTCTCAGGATACAAAATCAATGTGCAAAAATCGCAAGCATCGCTATACACCAATAACAGACTTAAAGAGAGCCAAATCAAGAACGAACTGTCATTCGTAATTGCTACAAAGAGAATAAAATACCTAGGAATACAACGCACAAGGAACGTAAAGGACCTCTTCAAGGAGAACTATGAACCTCTGCTCAACGAAATAAGAGAGGACACAGACAGATGGAGAAACGTTCCATGCTCATGGTTAGGAAGAATTTATATCGTGAAAATGGCCATACTGCCCAAAGTAATTTACAGATTCAATGCTATCCCCATTAAGCTACCAATGACCTTCTTCACAGAACTGGAAAAAACCATCTTAAACTTCATATGGAAACAAAAGAGAGCCCTCATAGCCAAGTCAATTCTGAGCAAAAGGAACAAAGTGGGAGGCATCATATTACCGGACTTCAAACTATACTACAAGCCTACAGTAATCAAAACAGCATGGTACTGGTACCAAATCAGAGATATAGACCAATAGAACAGAATAAAGGCCTCGGAGGCAACACAACACATCTACAACCATCTGATCTTTGACAAATCTGACCAAAAAAAGCAATAGGGAAAGGATTCCCTGTTTAATAAATGGTATTGGGAAAACTGGCTAGCCACGTGCAGAAAGCAGAAACTGGACCCCTCCCTGACACCTTACACTAAAATTAACTCCAGATGGATTAAAGACTTAAACATAAGACCTAACACCATAAAAACCCCAGAAGAAATCTAGGCAAAACCATCTAGGACATAGGCATAGGCAAGGACTTCATGACTAAAACACAAAAAGCATTGGCAACAAAAGCCAAAATAGACAAATGGGATCTAACCAAACTCCACAGCTTATGCACAGCAAAAGAAACATTGATTAGAATGAATCCGCAACCAACAGAATGGGAAAAAATTTTTGCAATCTACCCATCTGACAAAGGGCTAATATCCAGAATCTACAAATAACTAAAACAGATTTACAAGAAAAAAACAAGCCCATTCAAAAGTGGACAAAGGATATGAACAGACACTTTACAAAAGAAGACGTTTATGAGGCCAACAAACATATGAAAAAAATGCTCATCATCACTGGTCATTAGAGAAATGCAAATCAAAACTACATTGAGATATCATCTCACACCAGTTAGAATGGCGATCATTAAAAAATCTGGAGACAACAGATGCTGGAGAGGATGTGGAGAAATAGGAACACTTTTACACTGTTGGTGGGAGTGTAAATTAGTTCAACCATTGTGGAAGACAGTGTGGTGATTCCTCAAGGACCTAGAAATAGAAATTCCATTTGACCCAGCAATCCCATTACTGGGTATATATCCAA
>PVKV010037035.1:0-15170 GCA_004027835.1 Alouatta palliata
GTGATCCACCCGCCTCGGCCTCCCAAAGTGCTGGGATCTTTTCTTTTCTTTTCTTCCCTCCCTCCCTCCTTTCCTTCCTTCCTTCTTTCCTTCCCTCCCTCCCTCCCTCTCTCCCCCTCCTCCTCCTTCTTCTCCTTCTTGCCTCTTTCTTTTTCTTTCTTTCTTTCTTTCTTTCTTTCTTTCTTTCTTTCTTTCTTTCTTTCTTTCTTTCTTTCTTTCTTCTTTCTCTGTCTTGCTCTGTCACCTAGGCTAGAGAGGAGTGGTGTGATCATGATTCACTATACCCTCAACCTCCTGGGCTCAAGCAATCCTCCCATCTCAGCCTCCCAAGTAGCTGGGACTGCAGGTGCATGCCACCATGCCTGGCTAATTTTTGTCTTTCTTGTAGAGATGGGGTTTTCACTATGTTGACCAAGCTGGTCTCAAACTCCTGGCCTCAAGTGATCTGCCTGCCTTGGCCTCCTAAAATGCTGGAGTTGAGCCACCATGCCCAGCCCTTATTCTCATTTCTACCCTTAGTCTCAACTTCAGCCTCTTTCCATCCCCAACCCTATTCACAACCTTAGGCCAGCTCTATGTTCATCCCCATCCCTATGCCTGAGACTTACCTTAAGTTAACCCCCAGCTTCAGCCTTACCACCAAACCCAAACCCATAAGGACCCACACACCAGACCCTTGAGATGATCATCTAAAACTATACCACCCACTCCAAGGAGACATAATATGCGTCAGGTGACCTCAAACAACATATAGCCTCCATGTGACCTCAGCACGGTGCTGGGAGCATGGCACAGGTATGTCGAAACAGGTTTTCCTTTCCAGTTTTGTTTCGCTTAGGTGGAACTATTCAGCCATTCATCCACAGCTCTCTTTATTAAATCATTCAACAAGTGTTTATCGAATGCCTGTCCTGTGACAGTAAGCCAGCCACCATCCCTCCCTCAGGCACAAATCATTTAGTGAGTGATACCAATCAACACCCACTGAGCAGTATAATATATCCCATGACAGATTGCATGGGGTTCCCTGGAAGGAGTGAACCCGGGCACCTGATCTAGGCTGTTGCATGGGCTGGCATGGGCAGAGGAAGTCTTTCTGGAATAAGCAATGTCTGAGTTGTGACCTGAAGGAATGGGTATGGAGGGCAACTGAGAGAGTGACAATGCTCATCATGGAGGCAGGGGACATAGGAGGGGAAGTGAGGGTGTGTATCGGTGTGTGTGCATGTGTACATAGGTGCACACACACTGTATGTGTGCTGGGGAGGGATAAAAGATGTGGTTCATGAGTCCCTGACATCATAAGGCTTATGCTTTGAGTGAGTGAGGTCAGGTCTAATGCACTTGAGCCAGCTACAGAGGAGGTTAACATAAGGCCATGTCTGATTAATTGCCAACTAAGTGGATCCCCATAAGTATCTGCATTTTTCTGGGAAGAAAGTTCATAGGGTAAAGTGTGTGTGTGGTGAAGTGGGGCTGGAAGACTGAAGTGGAGGAAGAGAAGAGAGTCTTTCAGACAGCCAGAACAGTCCCCCAAAAGGCCAGGATGTGAGAGAGAACATAGCATGTCAATGAGCAGAGAGAAATTTGCAGACTTACTAAGATTTATCCACAGGGCACACATTAAGAAGAGCACTAGGGAGTTTAGACAAACAAGAGTCAGGGAAAGCTTAGGAGAGAGGTGGAGCTTGAGGCTTTGGGATAAAGACATTCTGGACAAAGGGAAGAATTCAGACAATGGTGAAGAGATAAAAACAATCATGGGAGCAGAAAAGGGGGTTGGGGAGAGTGGACAGGCTGGAGAGGGAGGACTTACAGGAGCATGTTGAGATCTGAAAGTGTAGCTGGTGTGAACATGGTAGGGACAGGTAGATGGACCAGCAGGAGCTCTGACATAGAAACCCTCACATGAAAAACCCAGCACTGCTTTAAACCCACTGGAAATTGAGTCATGAGGTAGCCTCACAACTAGACATTGCAATGGGAAGGTGATCTGTCACAAAGTGCCAATTAACAGACAAAGAAACAGACAAAGACCCAATCCAGGGAAGGTCTGGAGGAATCACCTTGTGCATCCAGATAGCCCCCACCTGTGTGGGAAGCTGAGCACCCAGGGTGTAAGCACGTGGAAGTGTTTGAATGAGACTAACCTAGCCAGGAAGGGGGTGTGAATTCCACTTTCCTGAGAGCAAGATGGTACAAAATGGGCAGGGGGGAGATAGCGGAGATGGAGTCATCACCTATGTAGCAAGCTCCAGCAGCCTCAGGAGCCCAGGGTTGAGCTTTTGGCAAATCCCTGGTCTGCCTGTTCAACTACTTGTTGTGCAGACCCTGGACAGATGAAGTGCAAGGAAAGCTTCTGGCTGTGCTGAGCTCTGGTCCACGAGGAAGCAGTAATTGGCGATGTACAAATGACCAGACCCCAGGAAAAAGTCACTAGTTCTCCTCAAGTTCATGGTAGCTTCTAACCTATTCCCAAGTCTTAGAAAAGTAGATTTTTAAAACAGAAAAGATAGATATAAGCTACTGGTTTAGACATCTAAAATAGCACAGTGTGCCTCAGACTCATCTGGGGAGAATGGGTACAATGCCCATGACCTTGTCCTGTGCTTGGGAATGGCGATTACGTCTGTCCCAGGCATGGTCTAGAAATACGGTTTTAAACAAGTGTCCCAGGTGCCCTTGCATTGCTACAATCCTGGGCTATATAACTACATTTACAAACGATTCTGGGGAAGCAAGGGAGGGATGGGAAAAGGCATTGAAAGGAACCAACCTGTTCAATAGTAATATTTTTGAGAGGCTGCTAAGTAAGTGACATTAATCTCTAAATTGGTGAGTTGATTTTCAGTGGTCATGATAGGGAAGAAGGAGATATGTGGCTTAAAGAATCACTCTCAATATATAAGCGGATATAGATACATGATTGGAAAATGGGAAGAAAACTGTAATTTTTATCATACAAAATAAGGTCAAGGTCCACAGGGGAGCTCTGAAGAGGGACTCTGGTGCTCACTTAGCAGTGATTTTCCAGGTGGAAGTGTAGATGAGGACCAGGTCAACTCAAATCAGAGCAGATCTCAGGAAGAAGAGAGCTGGCCTCTGATTTTTGTGTTTAACAAAAAGGGCATGGATTTTTTTTTTTTTTTTTAAAGGATGAGAACATCCCTCCCACTCAGCTTCTTGTTTCCCAATATGGTAACCTGCATGTGTCCAGACCTGCTGCCTGTCACAGTGAATGAAGTGTCCACCTCCTTTCAAAGGCCGACCCCTCCACCTGTATCCTGAGTCCATCATTCTCACCTATTTTAGAACTTCTTGCCTGCAATGATCTTGTTTCTTTCTCTGACTATTGGAGAAAAATGGCCTTCTCTTCTAGCATTGCCATAGCTATTGCCCATCTTTTCTTCCTCTTTTTTCAAGACAGGGTCTTTCTCTGTCACTCAGGCTGGAGTGCAGTGGTGCAGTCCTGGCTCACTGCAGTCTCCACCTCCTGGGCTCAATCGAGCTTCCCGCTTCAGCCTCCTGAGTAGCTGGGATTATAGACATGCAACACCACACCTGGCTAATTTTTTTTTTATTGGTAGAGATGGGCTTTCACTATGTTGCCCAGGCTGGTCTTGAACCCCAGGATCAAATGATCCACCCAACTCATCCTCCTAAAGTGTCAGGATTACAGGCATGAGCCACTGTGCCTGGCTTTGCCCATCTTTAACAACTCCTCAGTTGACTTTTGCCTCCCCTTCACCTGCCAACACACCTCTCTATTCTCTTTCTAAACCAGTCATCAAATTCGCTAAATCAGATTCTCTTCCGTACCTCCTAATTTCTCTTCAGTCCACTCCTATCAGAATTTCGTGTCCAGTGTTCCACTGAAACTGCTCTTGTCAAGTCATTGAAGTTTTCCTGTTGCCACATGCAGTGGTCATTTCTTTGTCTTCATTTCCCCTCACCCTCTCAGCAGCAGTTGATGAAAGGAGCCAGCCCACCTGGAAACACACCTTTGCCGTGGTTTCCAATCTGTACACCCTCAATGGTGGCTCCCTGTCAGCCTCCCATTTTACTCTCCTTCTCTCCCACCTCTCCATGCTGGGCTGGCCTAGGGTGAGTGCCTTGAACTTGTTCTTTTCTCTGTCCTCCCTTCCTTTCTTCCTTCACTTGCTCATTGCCTCCCGTGGTTTCTAAGGACAATGCTATAGGTTTCACCAAAATGTGATCTCCAGTCTTACCTCTGAGCTCCAGACTTGTCTCTGACATCTCCCCTCAGACCCTACTTGAATGTGTAAGATATATGCCAAACTTAACGACAGCTGAAAAAGAATTGATTTCTCTTCCAAAATCTGTTCCTTCACATGCTCTTCCAAAGACCTCATCATCCACCCAGCTGCTGAAGCCTAGAACTCATCCTCATGTCAAAGAATCGAGAATAAATTTTAATTGTGTGTGTGTGTATGCTAGGTCCCAGCATCAAATGTACATATTATTATTATTATGGTCAAGGTGAAAGGGGTTGAACGCTCACACAGCATGACACTGCCTTGCTTTATTATAGAATTCTACACAAGGCTCTGGGCAATGTGATCTACAGTTTGTGCCTCATGCACTGGGTCCTTGGGAGGTCCACCCCAGCATTTGCAGGACCTGGGGTAGGAGTACAAATTAAGGCCCAGATACTATACATCTGAATATTTTTAAGTTATAAATCAAGCTAACGAACTGTTAAATAAAATTTGCTTTATTTCCCTAGCTCAACAAATGCACACCCTCCTTGGATGTCCACTCTACTCCGTGGTCATACAGGGAAAACAACCCTAACCTTCCTGCCCCCAGCCTGTGCCCATCTTCCTACTCTTTTCATCCTTTGCTCTGGCCCACAGCACAAGAGTCCTGGTATATACATAGTAGATACCCCAGCTTGCAAGTAGATACCCCAGCTTCATTCACCCTCACCTTCCTCCCAAATAGCTACCTGTGGCCACCTTTTATAGGCCAGAGGTCAACCTCAAGAGGAAGACCCAGGATAGAAGCTTGCACCATCATTGAAAGGGAGCCTAGAGTCATGTGGAAGAAGAAACTGGCAGCAACCCTTACTGTTCTATAGCCACTGCAGGTGATCCTCAGGCAAGAAGGTGTGGAGTGGACCTCCAGCAGTCCTACACCAGAGGGGCCTGAATGTTAGAAGGAAAACTAAGAAACAGAAATAACTTCATCATCAACAAACAGGACATCCACTCAGAGACCCCATCTGAAAGTCACCAACTACAAAGGCCACAGACAGATAAATCCACAAAGATGGGAAGAAACGAGAGCAAAAAGGATGAAAACACCCAAAACCAGAATGCCTCTCCTCCTCCACGGGATCACAACTCCTCACCAGCAAGGGAACAAGGCTGGATGGAGAATGAGTCTGATGAATTGACAGAAACAGGTTTCAGAAGGTGGGTAATAACAAACTTCTCAGAGCTAAAAGAACATATTCTAACCCAATGCAAAGAAACTAAGAACCTTGAAAAACGATTTGATGAAATGCTAACAAGAATAAACAGTTTAGAGAGGAATATAAATGAATTGATGGAGCTGAAAAACAACACGAGAACTTCACAAAGCATACACAAGTTTCAATAGCTGAATTGACTAAACAGAGGACAGGATATCAGATATTAAAGATGAACTCAATGAAATAAAACAAGAAGGCAAGATTAGAGACAAAATAGTAAAAAGAAATGAACAAAGCCTCTAAGAAATATGGGATTATGTGAAAAGACCTAATCTATGTTTGATAGATGTACCTGAATGTGATGGAGGGAGTAAATCCAAGTTGGAAAACACTCTTCAGGATATTATCCAGGAGAATTTCCTCAACCTAGCAAGGCAGGCCAATATTCAAGTCCAGGAAATACAGAGAGCACCGCAAAGACATTCCTCAAGAAGAGCAACCCCAAGGCACACAATCGTCAGATTCACCAGGGTTGAAATGAAGGAAAAAATGCTAAGGGCAGCCAGAAAGAAAGGTCGGGTTACCCACAAAGGGAAGCCCATCAGACTCACATCAGATCTCTTGGCAGAAACCCTACAAGCCAGAAGAGAGTGGGGGCCAATATTCAACATCCTTAAGGAAAAGAATTTTCAACCTAGAATTTCATTCCAGCCAAACTAAGCTTCATAAGTGAAGGAGAAATAAAATCCTTTATGGACAAGCAATTGCTCAGAGATTTCATCACCACCAAGCCTGCCTTACAAGAGCTCCTGAAAGAAGCACTAAACATAGAAAGGAACAACCAGTACCAGCCATTCCAAAAACATACCAAATGGTAAAGAGCATTGACACAATGAAGAAACTGCATCAACTAACAGGCAAAATAGCCAGCTAGCATCAAAATGGCAGGATCAAATTCACACATAACAATATTAGCCTTAAATGTAAATGGCTACATGCCCCAGTCAAAAGACACAGACTGGCAAATTGAATAAAAAGTAAAAACCCATCAGTGTGCTGTATCCAGGAAACTCATCTCACATGCAAGGACACACATAGGCTCAAAATAAAGGGATGGAAGAAGACTTACCAAGCAAATGGAGAGCAAAAAAAAAAAAAAAAAAAAAAAAAAAAAAAAAAAAAAAAAAAAAAAAAAAAAAAAAAAAAAAAAAAAAAAAAAAAAAAAAAAAAAAAAAAAAAAAAAAAAAAAAAAAAAAAAAAAAAAAAAAAAAAAAAAAAAAAAAAAAAAAAAAAAGCAGCAGTTGCAGTCCTAGTCTCTGATAAAATAGACTTTAAACCAACAAAGATCGAGAGACAAAGAAGCACATTACATAATGGTAAAAGGATCAATGCAACAAGAAGAGCTAATGATCCTAAATACATACACACCCAATATAGGAGCACCCAGATACATAAAGCAAGTTCTTAATGACCTACAAAGAGACTTAGACTCCATACAATAATAGTGGGAGACTTTAACACTCCACTGTCAGTATTAGATCAACGAGACAGAAAATTAACAAGGATATCCAGGGCTTGAACTCAGACCTGGACCAAGCAAACCTAATAGACATTTACAGAACTCTCCACCCTAGATCCACAGAATATACATTCCTCTCAGCACCACATCACACCTACTCTAAAATTGACCACATAATTGGAAGTAAATCACTCCTCAGCAAATGCAAAAAATGGAAATCATAACAAACCTTCTCTCAGACCACAGTGCAATCAAATTGGAGCTCAGAATTCAGAAACTAACTCAGAACTGCCCAACTTCATGGAAACTGAACAACTGGCTCTTGAATGTTGACTAGATAAACAATGAAATGAAGACAGAAATAAAGATGTTCTTCGAAACTAACGAGAAAGAAGACACAACATACCAAATCTCTGGGACACATTTAAAGCAGTGTCTAGAGGAAAATTTATAGCAATAAATGCCCACATGAGAAGCAAGGAAAGATAAAAAATTGACACCCTATCGTCAATATTGAAAGAGCTAGAGGAGCAAGATGAAAAAAAAAAAAAACTCAAACGCTAGCAGAAGACAAGAAATAACTAAGATCAGAGCAGAACTGAAGGAGATAGAGACACGAAAAACCCTTCAAAAAATCAATAAATCCAGAAGCTGGTTTTTTGAAAAGGTCAACAAAATAGACAGACCGCTAGCCAGATTAATAAAAAAGAAGAGAGAATAATCAAATAGAGGCAATAAAAAATGATAAAGGGGATATCACCGCAGATTCCACAAAAATACAAACCACCGTCAGAGATTACTACAAACAACTCTATGCACATAAACCAGTAAACCTGGAAGAAATGGATAAATTCCTGGACACTTGCACCTTCCCAAGCCTAAACCAGGAAGAAGTTGAAACCCTGAATAGACCAATAACAAGGGCTGAAGTTGAGGCAGCAATTAATAGCCTACCAACCAAAAAAATCCCAGGTCCAGATGGGTTCACAGCCAAATTCTACCAGACATACAAAGAGGAGCTGGTACCATTCCTTCTGAAACTATTCCAAACAATCCAAAAAGAGGGAATCCATTCTAAATCATTTTATGAGACCAACATCATTCTGATACCAAAACCCGGCAGAGACTCAACAAGAAAAGAAAACTTCAGGCCAATATCCATGATGAACATAGGTTCAAAAATCTTCAATAAAATACTGGCAAACTGATTGCAACAGCACATCAAAAAACTTACCCATCACGATCAAGTAGGCTTCATCCTGAGGATGCAAGGCTGGTTCAACATATACAAGTCTAAAGGTAATCCACCACATAAACAGAATGAAAGACAAAAACCACATGATAATCTCAATAGATGCAGAGAAGGCCTTTGACAAAATTCAACAACCCTTTATGCTAAAAACTCTCAATAAACTAGGTATTGATGGAACGTATCTCAAAATAATAAAAGCTATTTACTACAAACCCACAGCCAATATCATACTGAATGGGCAAAAACTGGAAACATTCCCTTTGAAACCTGGCGCTAGACAAGAATGCCCTCTCTCACCACTCCTATTCAATATAGCATTGGAAGTTCTAACCAGAGCAATCAGGCAAGAAAAAGAAATAAAGGGTATTCAATTAAGAAAGGAGGAAGTCAGATTGTCTCTATTTGCAGACGACATGATTGTATATTTAGAAGACCCTATCGTGTCAGCCCAAAATCTCCTGAATCTAATAAGCAACTTCAGCAAAGTCTCAGGAGACCAAATCAATGTGCAAAAATCACAAGCATTCCTATACACCAATAACAGACTAACAGAGAGCCAAATCAAGAATGAACTGCCATTCACAATTGCTACAAAGAGAATAAAATACAAAGAGAATACAACTAACAAAGGATGTAAAGAACCTCTTCAAGGAGAACTACAAACCACTGCTCAAGGAAATAAGAGAGGACACAAACAGATGGAAAAACATTCCATGCTCATGGTTAGGAAGAATCAATATCATGAAAATGGCCATACTGCCCAAAGTAATTTATAGATTCAGTGCTGTCCCCATCAAGCTACCAGTGACCTTCTTCACAGAACTGGAAAAAACCACCTTAAACTTCATATGGAACCAAAAGAGAGCCCACATAGCCAAGTCAATACTAAGCAAAAAGAACAAAGTTGGAGGCATCATGCTACCGGACTTCAAACTATACTACAAGGCTACAGTAATCAAAACAGCATGGTACTGGTACAAAAACAGAGATATAGACCAACAGAACAGAACATAGGCCTCGGAGACAACGCCATGCATCTACAACCATCTGATCTTTGACAAATCTGACAAAAATAAGCAATGGGGAAAGGATTCCCTATTTAATAAATTGTGTTGGGAAAACTGGCTAGTCATGTGCAGAAAGCAGAAACGGGACCCCTTCCTGACACGTTACACTAAAATTAACTCCAGATGGATTAAAGACTTAAACATAAGACATAACATCATAAAAACCCTAGAAGAAAACCTAGGCAAAACCATTCTGGATGTAGGCATAGGCAAAGACTTCATGACTAAAACACCAAAAGCATTGACAACAAAAGCCAAAATAGACAAATGGGATCTAATTAAACTCCAGAGCTTCTATACAGCAAAAGAAACAATCATTAGAATGAACTAGCAACCAACAGAATGGGAAATAAATTTTGCAATCTACCCATCTGACAAAGGGCTAATATCCAGAATCTACAAAGAACTAAAACAGATTTACAGGAAAAACAAACAAACAAACCCATTCAAAAGTGGGTGAAGGATATGAACAGACACTTTTTAAAAGAAGACATATATGAGGCCAACAAACATATGAAAAAATGCTCATCATCACTGGTCATTAGAAAAATGCAAATCAAAACTACATTGAGATACCATCTCACACCAGTTAGAATGGCGATCATTAAAAAATCTGGAGACAATAGATGCTGGAGAGGATGTGGAGAAATAGGAACACTTTTACACTGTTGGTGGGAGTGTAAATTAGTTCAACCATTATGGAAGACAGTGTGGCGATTCCTCAAGGACCTAGAAATAGAAATTCCATTTGACCCAGCAATCCCATGACTGGGTATATATCCAAAGGATTATAAAGCATTCTATCATAAGGATGCATGCACATGAATGTTCCTTGCAGCACAGTTTACAATAGCAAAGACCTGGAACCAACCCAAATGCCTATTGATGATAGACCAGACAGGGAAAATGTGGCACATATACACCATGGAATACTATGCAGCCATAAAAAACAATGAGTTTGTGTCCTTTGTAGGGACATGGATAAATCTGGAAACCATCATTCTTAGCAAACTGACACAAGAACAGAAAATCAAACACCACATGTTTTCACTCATAGGCAGGTGTTGAACAATGAAAACACATGGACACGGAGGGAGCATCACACACTGAGGGTTGTTGTGGGGGACTAGGGGAGGGACAGTGGGGGGTAGGGAGTTGGAGAGGGATAACATGGGGAGAAATGCCAGATATAGGTGATGGGGATGAAGGCAGCAAACCACATTGCCATGTATGTACCTATGCAACAATGCTGCATGTTCTTCACGTGTACCCCAGAACCTAAATTGCAATAAAATATATATAAATAAAAAAATAAAAAAACTATAATTCAAAATGTAAGTCTGTTATTTACTATTTCATTTCAGATAAGAAAAATTAAATAGTTTTATTTTTAATCTCCCAAGGTTATAACCTATAATATTAAGACTATGTTAGCCTTAAGTCTTATTCAAATGTTTGTTGTAGGAAATTGTGTTGGCTTACTAAAGTTATACATTTTATTTGTCATAGGAAATTGAATTTACTCACCAACCTTTTGATAATTAACCCATGACTATGACTTCATTGATTTTACTAAAATTGACCTTATCTATGTTTAAACTCTGTAAATTCTCTTTAGATAGGAAACTATCTCAAACTCTTAGTTTAGATTTTTCTTCTTGCTGATTGTATAGTTAAAATAAAATACCAAATCTCATTTTTACACTTCCAAAAAAAATTTTAAAAAGTCAAGTTTAGGAAAATTAATCTGAGCTACATGCAGCCTGAGTTAGAGGAAGTGGGAAAGATAGTTAAGAGGAGTGTGTGTTCTTTTCCTGTCCATTTCCTCCATTGCCTTCCTAGTATCAATTGCTGCTGCTGCTTATCCCAGTAGATATGGATCTAGAAACTGCACGATTTGGCCATTGATTGGATCAAGGTCTGAATGCGGATAAATTGGAAGAGGTGATAAATAGCCATTCTGGCATTTCGTGGCTGGTGATCAGAGATGCTTCAGACAGGTGGAATAGCTGGTTTGGATGATAATCGATAAGGAGTTTGAGATAAGGTTAGGCAGGTTACATTTCAAATCTCAGTGGGATATTGCAGTAGGGGTTGCCCAGGAGACAGTTGTAAACTGAGATATGGAATTCAGGAAATAGATTAGAGCTACTGAATGGATTACAGAATTTTCATTCAGGATTGAAAGCTGGAAACTGAGGACTGAAAAAGATCTACAGAAAGAGTGTAGAGGTAAGAAGAAAGAAGTATGGAAGCACTTGCTTCAGGATCCCAAATTAATAGGCTAAGATGTTTAGGAGAGATGACACCTTCAGCTTGTAAGAGTTAACACCTGGCCGGGCACAGTGGGGCACACCTGTAATCCCAGAACTTTGTGAAACTGAGCCAGGAGGATCACTTAAGGCCACAAGTTCAAGACCATCCTGGGAAACACAGCAAGACCCCATCTCTACAGAATAATTAAAAATTATCTGGGCATGGTGGTGTGCAACTGTCGTCCTAGTTACTAGAGAGTCTGGGGTGGAAGGATCACTTGAGCCCAGGAGTTCGAGACTGCAGTGAGCCCTGATCTCACCATTGCACTCTGGCCTGGGTGATAGAGTTAGCACCTGACTAAAACAGGAGAGCGTCTGGAGTGGAGAAAGGGGCATTAGCAGGGAGTGAGGAGGGCGCCCAGCACCTAACGTAGCCTCCGTTCTTGTCCTGCCCTAGGTGTTGGTTTGCAAGTGAATCCATCCAGAAGCATCAGAGCTGGAGCTGCCAGGCAACTCTTCTACTTGTGGCCAACTCAAACCTCATTCAGAGGTCCGAAGTGTTTCCCCATAGTACTCACCTGGCAGGAAGTAAAGTAACCAAAGCCAGGGGTCCATTGTTCCTTCTAGAGCACAAGATCCATCCAAGAGCTCCTAGAGAGGGGACAGAGACACACTGCTTTCTCAGGAACCCTTCACGATCTGAAGTGTGAAGGAGATTTTCTAGCCCCCAATGAGGAACAAGCCTTGATGATGAGGAAATGACAACCTTGTTTGCTAACTAGTCTCAGGCTAAAAAGAGAGCACTGACAAACCACAGCGGAAGTCAGGAGCTAAGAAAACATGTTGTGTTGAATAAGAAAGGGTCACCTGGTTTAAGGGGCATCTAGGAAGTTCCTCCAGACTGTTAGCAGCGACCAGGCCTGATACTCCTTTGCCTCGGCACTTTTTCCCAGCAGGGCCTCCAGTGCTTTACATATACTCATTGGCTTCTGAGCTGGGGTCATTTACTTTCATTCTACCTTCGGGATAAGAGAGCCTCCTCACCGATTTTCCCCGCCTGAGAAGGGCTATATGGTCAGAAGTGCGGGCCTGAAGTCAGAAGATGCTGGCTGTGGTCCTTACCAGTCACCAGTTCACTCATCTTTACAGACGTTTTTCAGCACCTGCTATGGGGGTAAACTAACTACAGACTTTGAGGAATCCATTACTTTTCTCTGAGCCTGAAGTTTTTCGTCTAGGAAATAAATGAAGCTGGGACTAGGTGATCCCTGGCATTCCCTCCTGCAGGACGTCGTTCCTGGGGCCTTCACCGTAGCTCCCAGCACCTCAGCCATCCCTCACCCTTCATCTCCCCCAACTGTCCCCACAAGGTGCTGCCCTGTGGCAAGGGCTCAGGCCTCCATCCAGTGACCAAGGCAGTGCCAGGACTGTGGTGTGACATGTCATGCAGCCACTCTGCCTGAAGTCACAGCGGCCTGGTAGAGCCTCCCTTCAGGACCCTGAGGGCCCAAGGGTAAGGTCCATTGACTGATGGAGCAAGATGCTGAGGCCACAGGGCATCTTGGGAAGAGTTTTGGATCCAACCCAGAAGACCTCAGGTCTTATCCTGGCTTGGTACTTTCTAGCTTCACGTAAATTTCCCTAGGCCTCGGTTTTCTCCTTGATAAAATGGGGATGGCCCCTGCCCTGCCCACCTCACATGGCTTTTGTGAGACCCAGCAGAACTTGCAGGCATGGAAGTGCTTTGAGAAGCCTTCTCTGTGAGCTGCGCAGGGATATGACTTATGAGAGCATCCCCAGGGCTCCGTTCCTAGAAGTTTCATCCCCGGAGGTCAGTTCCCAGGGCCCCAACTCCAGGTGCAAGGGCCTCTTGTGCCCCTGGAGAATCTGGACTATTCTCATACTGTTTCTGGGAGGGTGTGACTGACAGAGCTGGGCTCCACAGTGGTCATGTAAACTACTCCTTGCTCGCCCCCACACACCGGATTTGTCACATGCTCTCCAAAGCAACAACATCGGCAGTGGAGGGTAAATGTGAGGCTCAGAGCAGGTGCAGAGGAAGTGTGTGCGTGGGCAGGCAGCCTGCCCTGCCCCGCCCCACCCCTATCTGAGTCTCCCCTGGCCCAGAGCAGCTGTGGCTGTGATGTCCTCCAGCCCTGAAATGGGCCAAGATGGCAGAGGGCAGCCTCAGGCCTCTGCTTAGTGCCAGAGCTCCCAGCTAGGATCAGCCCCACCATTTCCTACATGGCAGGCTCTTCGCAATGCCCCAGAGCTGTCACGCAGCTTGGGCTTCACCATGCACTGGGCTTGAGGCCTGGGACTGTCTTGGAGAGACAGGGAAGAGTATGAGTCAGTTAATGTGCTGTGTGTGTGGGCAAGAGTATGTGAGTGTGAATATATGTGTGAATGTGTGAGTGAGAGATGTGGGTTGTATGACTCTGATGTTTGAGCACGTGAAATATGTGTGGCGTGTGACTGTGAGGTGTGGTGTGTGAGGGTGTAATGTGCATTGTGTGGTACGTGATGTGTGTGTGGTGTGTGTCTATAGTGTCAGTGTGTGTCGTCAGTGTGTGAACATGTGTGTGGCTAACATTGTGTGATGTGTGTAGTGTGTAAATGAGTGTTGTGTGGCTATGAGTGTGTGTGCTGTGTACTGTGGGAAAGTGTGTTGTGTGACTATGAGTGTGTGTGTTATGTGTAGTGTGTGTGAATGTATGATGTATGGCTGTGAGTGTGTGATGTGTGTAGTATGTGTGCACATGTGTGGTGTGTGGCTATGAGTGTGTGCCCTGTGTATATGTGAGTGTGTGAATGTATGGTGTGTGGCTGATTGTAGTGAATGTGAATGTGTGGTGTGTGGCTATGAGTGTGTGTGCTGGGTGTAGTGTGTGAGTGTGAATGTGTGGTGTGTGGCTATCAGTGTTTGTGCTGTGTGTAGTGTGAGTGTGTGAACGTGATATATCAGCAAAAACGTGAACTTTAGAATATTCATGTTCCTGTATCTAAGAAGGATTTTTGACTCTAGTGTGACTATGAGTGTGTGCTGTGTGTCGGACGTGAGTGTCAATATGTGGTGGGTGGCTATGAGTATGGGATTGTGAATATGTGGTGTGTGGCTATGAGTGTGTGTGCTATGTGTAGTTGTGAGTGTGTGGTGTGTGGCTATGAGTCTGTGCTCTGTGAAATGTGTGAGTGTGTGGTGTGTGCTTGTGTGTGTGAGTGTGTGGTTTGTGACTGTGTGTGCTCTGTGGAGTGTGTGAGTGTGTGGTTTGTGACTGTGTGTGCTCTGTGGACTGTGTGTGTAGTGTGGTTATGTGCGTGTGAATGTGTGGTGTGTGGTTATGAGTGTGTGTGTGGTGTAGCTATGTGTGTGCACTCTGTGGAGTGTGTGTGTGATGTGTGGTTATGAGTGTGTGAATGTGAGAGTGTGTTGTAGGCTGTGTGTGCTCTGAGGAGTGTGTGTGTGTGGTGTGTGGTTATGAGTGTGAGTGTGAATGTGTTGTGTTATATATGTGTGTTCTGTGGTGTGTGTGTGGTGTGTGGTTATGAGTGTGTGAGTATGAGAGTGTTGTGGGCTGTGTGTGCTCTGTGGAGTGTAAGTGTGTGTGGTGTGTGGTTATG
Organism: Alouatta palliata; assembly: GCA_004027835.1. NCBI lineage: Eukaryota > Metazoa > Chordata > Mammalia > Primates > Atelidae > Alouatta > Alouatta palliata. The sequence continues at coordinate 15,152 of PVKV010037035.1, forward strand.
AGTGTGTGTGTGTTGTGGG